>VZUI01076637.1:0-44761 GCA_013401135.1 Cettia cetti
CCTTTTTTTTTTTTTTTTTTTTTTTTTTGTCTAGAGTCAATGTTATTAATAGCAGAGCAGTAAACCTTCTTTGTCCCTCTCAGACCTTCCCCTGTATGTCAAAACCCATATTTCTGATTAGCCAAAAGTAGGGTCAAGTTTCAAGTCTGGTACCCCAGGGGACTACCAGGGATCAGCTGACATTTCTGAGAATATTATAGGAAGCAGATGACCTTCCTTAATTCTGTCTTAAAGCACACACAGCTAGAAAAAAAAAAAAAAAAAAAACAACAGCAACCAACCAAAGAAACTTTGAGGTGATCAAAGTGATCCTACTTGGAGTTTAGTAGTCTGCCCCTTAGGTTTTTTGAGCTTTGTTCAAATTGGTCTCTGTCTTCTCATAAGCCAAATTAAGACACAATTAATTAAATCATTCCAAACTTGCTGTTTCATAAGCATGGTTGTCGTTATTATTGGTCTTTGGGCCTACAATGTGTTTGGAAGGAAAAAGCAAATGTCTTTTTGCCAACATAAATACACCTTTGAAGAAATCTCATGAGCAACAAGTGTTTTAGTCAATCTCAACAGAGAAACATAACTAAAAGGGTGGCATATGTATGTTTGTACTCAGAAGAAAATATGAAGTGTTGCATAAATCTAGAGGACATTTTCAGCTGAAATTGTAAATTTGTGTGCCAGATTGTTTACTGATTCGGCTCTATTTTCTAGTTTTAAAATGGTATTTTAAGGTAGAGCAGAGCTAGTGGAAAATGCCCAGAGAAACCAATGATAATAATAAATGGAACGTGTGGAGGTGCTCATAGAAGTTTAACTATCTCTATGCTCATGCTTGCCTTTTTTTTCTCTAGGCAAAACTTAATTTCAATATATTCAAAATTCCTCTACAAATTAGTAAACACCAAGAAATATAAAGGCTTCATAATTATTAATAATTCTAAAAAATATAAAGGCTCAATAATTCTTTTCAAAAATTAATAAATGTGAATGAAAAGTTTAAAGACTTGATTACTCTGGCTGTCATGGCACAATGTCACACTTGCATACAACAAGGGAAAACCATTAAATGAAAGCACAAGTGTGACAATTTGACCAATTAATATGTTTTGTGATTATTTTTTTTTAATTTAGTTGGTCATATATATCATAAATATACTTTGGCAAGTATGTAGCATTCTGTTTTCCCTATGTTTTTTTTTAGAAATTTTTATTGGGGAGTAATCAGTGGCAAATAAGCAAAAGATTGCTAACAGAATTTGTGCATAATTTGAAACCATTTTTCTCTAAGTGACACAATTCTGTTCTTTTTCTTCTGCTTTCTTTGTTATACAGTGTCGGAACAATATAAATCTTACTAGTGAATTGTACTGTTATTAATGTTATTCCAGGTGGTGAACAAAGTCCTGCACACACAAACAATAAAGAACAGCTGACATAGTTAACATTCACTGCTAAAAGTAACATTTAGGAGATGAATATTTATTTTCCTTTTGTTTCTTTGCTCTTTTTTTGTTATTTCTCTCACATCCCATCCCTAGCTCTGACCTGATTGCCCTGTATAAAAAGCAATTAGCTCCCAATTATTCCGTTGTTAGTTGTTTAAGTACACATCTTTTAAAATAAAACTTGCAATAAAATTTGGTCATGGTTTTTAATTGGTTTCTTTTAACCAATTTTTAATTGGTTTCTGTTAAAGTGAAAGACTCCTGCATGGATCACCGGTTTTGTGAGACTTTCAAATCAATTTTCAGTGTTTGTTTGCTGTAACTTCAAAACTCTTTAACGTCTTCTGTTCTACCACATGTAGCTGAGCAAAAGCTTTTATCCATTTCAGTGGTACTACTTCCAGTACAATCTGTACTCTTTGCAATTTTTCTGCCAGGTTTCTCTCTAGGTAGGTGATACCTACTTGATCCCTCTCTACCAAGGATGGGCTTACTTCAATGTAAAAAAAACTTTTACAACAGAAGTACTAATCTTGACCCCAACTATGTTAGTTACAGGTTATTTTCCTAGTGCAGGGTAAAGCCAGGACTTACGGACTTCTGTGGATGCTGTTGCATTTGAAAAAACCCTCTAAATGTATACTCCTCTGTAGTTTTCCCATGAATTGATCACTCAAAAATTACTGGTTGTATGACTGAGTTCAAAAAAATCATGTGAAAGCTGGTGATACTTGGATTAATGTAAACCTAAAGCTGAGGAAAAAACCCAAGAAAAATCCCTCAACCAAACAAAAAAACCAGTGAACCAACCAACAGAAAATCCCTATCAAAAAAAATCCAACGCCCAAATAACCCCTCCAAAACCAAACAACTAAATAAATTACAAAAAACAAACCCAAACAAAAAAAAAAAAAAAAAAAAAAAACAAAAAAAACCAAACCACCACCACCAACAAAGAACTAAAAAAACAAACCCAACAAACAAACTCACCTAAGAAACCCACAAACTTCCAAGGATGAAAACTGTTAGACAAAACTAAAATAAATAATTTTTTCAAAACTTACAAGCCTGTAAAAAAACCTTGTGAATATTAAGCAACTCTAACACTCCAAACAACTTGCAAATGCCTAAAAAGACTCTTTTCTCTTCTTGCTTTATGACAAAAGGATTCACTTCACAGCTGTAGTCTATTACCTTAGAGACCATGTTAACAGTTGGGATACAATAAACCTCTGATGATAACGGGTGTAAGTGTTATCACATCTAACTATAATAGTGTGAATGGTCCAGCTATAATAGAGCAAATGACCTGACAGCTCCTACCCACTGAGCATTGCCCATCACCACTTCACCAGCAGCAGACCAAAGGACAAGAAAAATCTCATTCTGCATACAGTGCCCCTTGGGAAAAGCACAGTCCTATTAATTTACTGATGGCAGTGAGAGAACAGTTGTCAAAGTGCCTGGAAGCAGACCAGCAGACTGTTGACTTAATTATGCCAGACAACAGAGCCAACATTTAAAAGCTGTGAAAGATGGCAATTTTTCACACTTCACCTTCCCTCATTTTTTGTCCTGATAGCCAGACTTAAACAATTCAAGTAATGGAAAATATTAAATACAAAAAATATCCTTGTGTCTCTTCCAAATATAAAACAAAATAAACCCTTACGGGGAGAATTAGAATAAATAATAAAGAATAAAATTAGAATAAATAATAAAGAATAAAATTAGAATAAATAAATAGAAACTTTTATGTTAAGATTAAGTTGGAATGCTTAATGCTGCTAATCAAATGATGATTTCATAATAAGTTTAAAGAAATCTTGTACATGCTCTGCTTTTTAGATCCTACCTTCTGAGTGTTACAGGCATGTAGCCACAGATCAATAGACGCTAAGTAGAAAGTAAATGCTCACACATTTTAATCTCATACCTCTGGAGTTTTCAGGCTTTTTGGTGAACTTATGCAAATAAACTTATGAAATATTATTTGGTCTGCATACCTCTATGGAATTATAGAGATAACTGGGAAGTACTTTGAAGCAGGAAATAAAGCAGGAAGGTTGCACTGGGGTAGGTATCAAGAAATACAACAAAATTTCAGTAATTTAATAAATTAAATAATAAAGGCTAGTATTTATCTTTAATGAAGCTTGAAATTATTTCTTGTGGATGAAGAATGGAAAAAAAGGAGGGAATACTGTGTATTGGAAAATAATATAAGTTAATTACATTTGCTCTGTGGCTTGAGGTTCCTGGTAAGCTGCAGGTGGATGTGAAATCTGAATATTAAGATACTTGTTAAGGTAAATATTGGGATTTTTACTTAAAGGAGTTACAGGGTGGATAATAACAAAAAGATCTGAAGAAACATCATAAATAATGATCAAATAGATTTGATTGCAACTGTAAAGAGGAGAATTATTAAAAATCTTTCTTGCTTGTGCAGTTTTGCCTGACGTTTGTTTTAATCATGTCTTCAGACTAAAATACTTTGGTGTTCACTGTTTGTTGGGGTTTCTTTTATTGAATGTCTATATTGCCAGCTCGCCATGGTTTTAAGACAAAAAGAATCTTTTCAGTCAGTCATTTGTTGTTTTGTCAACTCCCATCCAGATTATTAAGATGTCATTCTGTTACCCCAGTGTAGCATGAGGCTGCAAGTAAGCATCAGTCAGTACTCTCCCCTCCATGGTGCAATTCCTTCCCACACAAATGTCTGGTATGGAGAACAGGCAGCACCTACATTTGCTTAACTGTCTTCTGAGGATTTGGAGAAGATTTACGTTTTATGATGTAATGGTAATGTCTGTCTACACAGGAAGGAACTTCACAAAGAAACCATCTGACCTTTGTCCTCCAAAAATTTTGTATCATTCAGAATGCTATTTTTTCTCTTTAAAGCCTGTCATGTTTAGTTTCTGTACATTTTCAAGTCTGTCTTTCCTGTTGCCTGTACTCAAGCTACCTGGGAAAACTGGAGCACCAGGAGATCGATGCTGGCAGCATCTGATATAGTCTAGAGCATGGGAAATAATGATTGGACATGCATGGCCATGGTTATGCTTTCTAGAAGTGTGAAGCACAGGATTAGGAAATATGCAGAGAGGGTTTTGAGCACCACACTCAAGTCAGGGGATTCCTTGGAATCTAGACACACAAGTTAGACACATATACATAGCTTAATCTGTTCTTAAGCTCCTTCTGTATAGGCTGGTCATTGCCCGTGAGGCTGAGCATTCATTTCTTTACAAGTAGGACTGGAATGCCTTAAAAAATCTACCCGCCCCGTCCCGCCCCCCGTATTTTTCTGAGATGAGTCATCAGAGGCTAATTTGAGTCTGTCCAGTCTGCTCTAGTTTTTTGAGAACTGTTTGTGTTATAGCATTCAAAACACATAATAAGAACTCTCATAAAAGAAACAGAAACCCCCCAAAAACCAACCAAAAAAAACCCCAAACCTTTTAATTCCGTAGGTTCTGGCACTATAATACAATTTAATTGCCAAGTTATATAGTATTCATTATTCTTATTTCTTCTTCTTCTCTCCATCAGATATATTGGTAGCATGTCCTGAGGTTTTGCTTCCAAAATTTCAAGCGCTGGATCATAGTGATATTTGTGATTTTTACAGGACACTTCCTGGAGTAACAGTTAAAGGCCAGGATAGAGAAGGACAGCTGAGCTTGTTGTAGGAATGTGGGTGACTGGATCAAGCCCTTTTTGATATAGAGATGCCTACCCTACAGATACATAAACCTGAATGAATCAGTTTCTGAATTTGGCTGTGCGCTGCTGAGGCTGCAGCCGACATTCACAGTGTGATACTGAATGGACTCTGAAGAAACAGGATCGTTTTTCAAGGGCAAAATCTGTGACCAGCTCATACATTGATACTCAAAATAAATACCTACTTCATTGCTTATGGTAAATTATTCTGAAGACTATTGCAATGGGAATAACATATGTCTAAGTGTTTGAAACATTTGTTGAACTTTATAAGATGATATTCGTCACATTCAGCTGTACTCTATAAAACAAGCAAGGGAAAAGTCATTGTGAAAACAGTGTGATTTGCTTGTGAGGCTAAAGATCACCGAAGAACTATCTGATTTGCCACAGGAAGAAAGAGAAAACCCAGAAAGACCTATAGAATAGAAGAGAAAATGGAATGATGAAAAAATTGAAAGAGACAGATGATGTTTCTTCTGGATTCAGTTAAGTTCTTCTTGATATCTTTGAAGCTAGTAACCAATAACATGAAGAAATGAGGGGCAATTGCTTGCTTTGTGGTAAAAACATTAGATATCTGCAAGAAGTACATAGAAATAAATAGTAGGAAACTATGATAAATTGATCTAGTAGATTACATTAAATTTACAGCCTGTTGGAAAAGGGTTTAGAACTGTAGGATGCTTGCCAAGACCATGGCAAGATCTTCAGGTGAGTGAATATAAAGTGATATAGGTTCTGGCAGCTGACAGTAACCAACAGCTGCTCTGCAGTCTGACAAATTGGCAATTTCAAAATGTTTTAGTATCAGAGATCTTCTACAGAGGTCTTCAAACAGGCTGAACTGTCATCTGGAAAACTCAAAATCAGCGACAGAGTCAACAGGATTTGAGTGGAAAGTGTGGAAAATCATGGAAAATAGAAGGCAAGCCTGCAAGATATTTGCTTTAGCTGCTATTCTCAGAAATTAACAAACCGAAGAGAAGTTGTCAACGTGAATTGTCAAATGGAAAACGGTCAACCGTGACACAGTACAAAACAAAATTATTCTGATTCTTACTGATACAGAAAACAAACTGATTTAAAATCTTCTTAGCTAAAAAAAAAAAAACTTGTTCAAAATAGTACTCATCTTTTTCTGACAGCTACCCAAGGAAAAATGGACTATTTATATATTCATTTGCAAGGGCTGCTGTTGAGGAGAGATAAAAACTATACTGAAGAACTGAAAGATTCAAAAACACCAAAGCATAAGCTGTACAGATTGGCTCCAGTAATTTTGTCCATGCCAGCAATTCTAGGGAGTGTTGAATTGACATTTTCAGGTTTTCTCACTCCAAAAATTCAATATGAAGGAGGTAATCTTGTATTATGTAATGTTAGTGAAACTAACAAATTTTACAGATTTGTAATATGCTTAGTAAACAATAGTAAAAAACTATTTCCATAAACATTCATTACTAGTCTTACTGCATAAAATATGTTCATGAAAGCGTTAATATTGATAACTCCTGATACCTATCTTTTTATTTAATTAACTAATTCTCATGCTGACATGAACTATGAGCCATTTTCTTCCTGGTTTTTATTGGTTGTTTACACTTATTTCTTTTTCATTCAGCGTGTGATTTCTGATGTTCTTATCTAGTAAATAGTATTGTTTTATTTGAACTTCAGTCTCACAACAATAGAGGAGGCTTAAAATATATCACTTGTGATATTTGCTCTCTGTTATCATAATTTTCTCATATCAAATTATACAAATTAATGAATCTAATTTTCTCATTGTAAGTGCTAGTTACAGAAATGTTTTTTGATACAAACTCAGCTGCTATCAATATCACAAATGTATTTCCTCCTGTCAGTGTGAAACACTTAAAAATGGTGGGGATGAACTCAGATTAATATTGAATGGTTCTTGCTCTAAACCAGGAAGGCTCTAGTTACAGCTGAACCTGAGCTTGAATTCAACTGGAAAACAAGCAAACAAGCAAAAAAACCCCACCAGTCTTTTTTAAACTCTTGTTATAGAAATTCATTGCCTTTTCCCTCTAAATACGTTTGTGTATGTAATAATAATTAAGGAAGTATTGCAATTAAACAGCAATTTCAGTGAAAGAATGCGTAAATTACTTATATGTATACAGTGGGAAATTAAAAAAAATACGTGGTTTACAGTCAGTTCAATATTTTTCAGGTAAACTTTTTTTTTTTTACTATATCTCTTAGATGGTGATTTCATGGGGTTAAATATGTATCACTTTGAACAGTCTTGCTCCTCGACTAGTTTTTCAAGGATAATAAATGAAAGGTATTACTGTGGTAACAGCCAAAATTGTTTACCAATAACTTCATTTATTTAGAGAAAATAATATTTCTGGGATTATGTTGCTTCCTTTCATGAGTTTAGATTTATCTCAAGTAATTTATGTTACACCTACTATTTCTTTGCAACAATGTAAGGAGTATGCCACAAATATTTGAAATCTGTAGCTCTTACAGTGATCTTAAATTTCAATAATTTTCAAATTCAAAAATGTAAACGAATTACACACATTAACATGAAAATAGTAGCAAAGGAAAACTAAACATAAGCATGCAGATGGACACAAAATGGCTGGATCACAGGTAGTATTTTTAGATCTGCAATTTTCCCAGGAAATGCAAAATCCTCATTAACTGTTTTTGTCTTAGAATTAATTGCTTCCCAGCTGCTGGCATAAATGAAAGAGTCTGTTTTAAGTAATAAAATTATTTTTTGGAAGTTGAATGCGCTATGGAACTGGAATTGATGATCAAATTTCATGCAACACTTAAAATATCCCCTAAATGATAAGAGATCCCTTCCCATGTTGCTCTGTCAGCATCTACTTTATCATAATTTACAAGGAGAATTGCAAATGTCTTCAATATTTGGATAAATGAGGGTATTTGATGGCTGGCTTTATTCCCTAGATCCTGCCACAGAAACCAGATAGTCCCCCTTCCCCAGTTTTATTGTCACTTGCATGGTCAGACCAAATGTGAGGCAGAATAAAAGTTCAGGTTTGAGCAGAGCAAACTTTTAAGGCGGTAGTTTGCTATTACACAGTTGAGTGGTAGGCAAAGTCCACAGATTTTTACTTTTTAAATACCCACAGGCTGATTTTTTTTTTCTTCTTGAGTTTATTATTTTAAAACATAAATTGATAGATGTGAATGAGCATGTTTTAGGCAACAAACAGACAAGAAAGAAGTTACAAATAATCTCATTGCGTTGTAAGTTGATCCCAAGCTTCTGTGGCGTTCAGAGTAATTATTAACTAAAAGTGAAAGAAAGATCAGTTACACACTTTATTTTCATGCTGGAGATCTCAGTAACCCTATGGCTTCCCATTTGTTAAAGAAAGCTGATTCTTATTGTCTCTGATACAGGACACTAAAATAATGGAAAAAGAATTGGCATTTCTTCTAAAACATACCAAGTTCATTCACTCCTTTCCTTTCTATAAACACGTCTATACACCCACTGTTTCTGGGAAGTATTCCAGCTACACTGAATTCAAAGTGAGGAGTATACACAGTTGGGTGGCTTGTAAGGTGGTTGGCTAAAGATTAAGCAGAGAAAGAATGAGAAGGAAAACAGAAAAGGAAAACAGAAAAGGAAAGTCAAAAGAAGGCAGAAAATGCAAGGAAGCCCTCAAAAAGAATGGGGGTCATGTTTTAATGCAAGAGATTAGAGTAAATGCTTGCTGACAGAAGAGACAAGGTGGGTTTGGAGAATAAAAAGACAAAGAACTATAGAAAACAGGAAAAAATTGGAAATAAACATGGAACATGATATATATAGGTGAAAATTCTCCCTTTATACCTATTTTTCTCTATGTATGTTTTTGTTTTGTTTTGTTTTCCCCTTTGGTTACTTTTTATTTTTTTCTCTTCTCACTGACTTTTCTAGGATTATTCCTTAGGATGTTACAGACTTCCTAGGTATGACTCAGAACTATGTCTGTGAGTTGACTCTGAATCATTCTTCCCAGCAGTGTGGGCAATCTTTGCTATGCATCCGTACGAAAAGTATTTGACTCTTCAATATCATGCTTTCTCCATTCCCCTGAAATTCTGAAACCTGCAAAACTTCAGAGTATTTTAATAAAATAGATATAGATACATAATTAAAATAATATTTAAAAATTCTAATAAGAACTTTTAAGAGTTTGTAATAAAAAGATTTTTGCAAAACTGCTAGGCAAAGCAGCTAGCAAAACTAGGCTGGGCTTCTAGGTGTTCAAACTTGCAGAAAAATCTTTGTACTTCTAGAGATCATGTATCTAGTTCAACTGGCTTGAACGCACATGAGAACATTTTGCTGTCAATAATTAACCATTTGATCACACTCAATCTTCTGAGAACAGTGAAGAACAGGTGTCATGTCTGGTGAATATTCATTTAAGGATGCCTGTTTTGCATAAAGAAGAAACATTTCTGTTAGAAAAAACAATCATAGGATCATCCCATTTTAATAATTATATGAAAAGAAGATAGAAACTTACTGGTTTGCAGGTAAAATAAAGAAGAAACATTCAAGAAGTTCCATTTAACCAGAGCTGGTTGTTCCAAGAAATTTTTTTTGTCTTTTTATAGGTGTGTCTTTCATTTGAATGTTGTCATGTGCCACACAAGTAGTGCTATCACTATGTAAAAGCTGATGCATCTGTTCTGTCAGGATTTTACTCCATCTACTGCTAGTGTCTAACCCGTATCATCTGTCTAGTAGGTGGAAGCTTTAGAAATCCCTTAGAAAAACCAAAGAATTTTGTGCGAGCTTTTTCTCTTTTTTTTTTTCAGTGCTAGGGATGAAAATGTTAGTTACTGGGATTATCTGAAGCAATCTGGCATCTGATCCAGTAGGGAAACCATACAAATTACCATGTTGTTTTTAATATTTAGGTTGTAGAATGAATGACAGTAGTAGAAAATCTATATTTGAGATTATCCAAATTATGAGAGACAGATATTACATTGCAGTGTCCTTCAAATTTGGGTATTAGTTGTGCACATATATGCAATAAATAAGATAATTTCAAAGGCAAAAGTCATACACAAATTTATATGTCTGGAGAAGATGGAATAAATATGTTTATAAATCCATGCCCAGCCACAGGTAGAAGCTGCGAGCAACTTCCTCAGTATTGGATGAAATTTTCTGCAACGTAATAAAAATCTGTTCATGTCAGTTTTCAAGAACATGAAAAAAAAATTGGGAAACTTATAAACTGTGTTATTGCTGAAAAAACATGTCCAAAATATATAGCTATATATTTTGAAAATGTGTAATTTTTTTTAATGTAAAGATGGTATCAATAAATAGCAAGATAGTACACATTAAGCAATCCAAGGTAGTTCACATTAAAGATCTCCCCTGACTTCACTCTTAATGTTCCTTGTGTCAAACTACTCTTTCCACTTATCTTCTTGCTCTGGATGCTACCTGTAGTGATGCTTAAAAAGGAAAAGTTCTGCACACTTCTGGCTGAGAAAAAAATCAGAAAAATTGACCTCTATCAGAAAAAGAAGGTAAGGACACAGTCAGTCCCTAAATGATACAGGCAAGAAGTCCTAGAGAAAATATGTGTCTTATATTGTCACCAGGACTTGAACAGTGACAATGAACCTAGTCACTTAAGGAGTTTTCTACTAAATCAGGTATGAAACCCATGAAGAGAAATTCCATGTCCAACAATTTTGGAAATCTGAAATGTCTTTTTAATTTATTTTTTTTTTTTAATTCCCGTGCATAGGCAAGGTAACTGTGATTTATGGCCACTGCTAAACATAAACAAGACCTTTAAGCTTATCTGAATGCATTAATCCTGATATTATGTTGGTTTTCTCTGCTGAGGACAGGTATTATCATACAGGGAGATCCTGAACCATATCCAACTTCACAAAGGTTCCCTTCTGTATTGGCTTTTCATGGCCAGGTTTTGTTAGCCGGAGGGCTACAGGGGTGGCTTTGGTGAGAAGATTCCAGAAGCTTCCTCCATGTCCAGTAAAGCCAATGCCACCTGACTTCAAAAAGGGCCTCTGGCCAAGGCTGGGCCAATCAGGCATGATGGTAATACCTCTGTGATAACAAATTTAAAAAGAAAATATAGTTATTGCACAAACATAATTGCGGCCTCAAAGAAGGGTGAGAACACATGACTGGAACAACTATGCAGACACCAAGGTCAGTGGAGAAGGTGGTGAAGGATGTTCTCCAGGCGCCAGAGCTGAGATTCCTCTGCAGGCCATGGTCAAGCAGACTGTCCTCCTCCAGCCCATGGAAATGCATGAGGATGCAGAGATCCCCCTGTACCCCATAGAAGAGACCCACACCAGACCAGGTGGATGCCTGAGAGGAGGCTGTGAACCCACTGGATGCTCATGGTGGAACAGGGTCCATCCAGGAACCTGCAGACCTGTGGAAAGAGGAGCCCACGATGGAGCAGGTTTCCTCTTTGGGTTTGTAACCTTGTGAGGGAGCCATGCTGGAGCAGGTTGTGCGTAGAGGACTGTACCCTCTAAAAGGGTGACTCAGTTAGCAGCAGTTTGTGGAATTGTAGAATTAGTTCCATGATGGACTAATACTGAAGACCATAGAGAGCTGCCTCCCCATGCTGAAGCAGGGAAAGGTCTCACCTCCCTGGGTAGTGGCAGGAACAGTGTGTGATGAACTGACCATAACCCCCATTCCCCATCTCCCTGCACTGCTGTGGGGTAGGAGTAGAGATGGAAGGAGGGAGGGTTGGGAGGAAGGTGATTTTTAAGCAGTTTATTTTACTTCTCATTATCCTGCTCTGATTTTGTTTGTAATAAATTCACTTTGTATCTCTTAAGTTGAACCTGTTTTGCCCGTAACGGTTTTTGATTAGTGATATGTCTCTGTCTTTTGTCAACCCATGAACCCTTCACTATGCTTTCTTCCGCCCTATCCAATTGTGTTTGGAGTGACAGAGAAGCTTTGGTGGGTGTCTGGCATCCAGCCAAGGTCAACTCACTACACTTTCACATAGAAACCTACATACAGGGTAAGGGTTCATGCAGGCTGTGAGATCATAATCTGGTGATATTCAAAATATGTCAAAACCAGCATTAGGCCACTTTTGTGCACCTAAGCTGTATGAACTGTATATAGATTTCTGCTTCTGCATTTTGAGTTGATCTATATGAAGATGGCCAGAGGAAGAAGATACAGGTAGAAATGTAATCATGGTAATTTCCATTTCTGGCTTTCTTTCCTGATGAGTCTTCCACATGACTACCTACAGGCTGCTTTCTTCTGCTTTGAAGGTATGTAAGTGTTAAGAAATAGTCCTATTTTTACTAGTTTTACCTATTTTTATTATTCTCCTGAATTCCTTCTTTGCTTAAGCTAAAACACACATTATTTACTTATCCAAATTTCTGATTCTTTTTTTACAATTGAATGGTCTTTCTACTCCAGTAGCTGTCATTTCTTACTAAATCCATACTGACAATAAAACTAGATGTTAAGCTGTCCTCCCTTGTTTAGTAAGAAGTTTGATCTTCCCAGGACTTCTAATCTTTAGATACCAGAATTATTAAAGAAGCACTAAATAAGCATACCAGGAACAAATGTATAATTGTTTCAGTGACTTATCCTAGAACAATCTGGTGTCAAAACACGGTGATGAACATTGAAGTCACAGCAGCAGTTCAGGGAAAAGTAAAAATCAGAAAGGCCTGATGGCTTTATGCTGTACCTAGAAATCACTTCTGAATGTTTGTTATAATTTTTCATGGGAAACAAATCCCCCAATAAAGATCCTAAAGTCATGGGGAATGGAAAACTTAATAATAAGGAAAGCATTAATCCTTATGTTTAGCAAAATAGCTAACAAAGAAAGGATATTTCAAAGCCTTTTATGAAAGTCAGATATTGGATGTTAGCTTTAGACATCTTTAGTCAAAAACAACAAAAGCACAAGCATTTCTGCATCCTAGAACATGACAGATAGTCTTCACTGCTTTTGATATGTGCATTTTAATTTTTTTATTTTAAATACACTATAAATACCTTTCCTGTGAGGAACTGGGATGCAAAAAATCCTCTACTAATCATCGTACTTGCATGGTATTTGAATGTATTTGTCTCTGACCAATTATATTTTTTAGTTCTGATTCCTAAAATGTATCAAAATAATTATCAAAACACTTGCAAAAATTTTCATTAAGCAAATATTATTCTTCAGCTTGATATATATTACAAGAAAGACATATGTCTTTGCTGTGATGCATAGATGTATGAGCATCAAAACATACCTGTAATGATCTCCTTAATTTCTGACTTCCTCCTGTGGAAATTATTCATTACAGTTTCTACCTGACTGAAAGGGACAAAAATGTAACATACCAGAACCAACACCCAAGAAAGTGGCTGCCACAAATCAGGAACATCTGAGAACGGATGTGCAATCTATCAGCACATCCAAGAGGAATTAAGAACATTATCCATTGAGAGATCTGATAAAATTGATTTAGGATGTTTGGTTAAATTTAAGAACAAAGACTATAACAGGCTGAGGAGCAACCAAGTAGTTTTTAATTTCACAAGCTCAGCACTTTGTTATTATTGGCCTTTACTTTTTCCTTTAGCTAGAAATAGCAAAATTATTTATAATAGCAGAAAGGAAATTGAAAAAACATGCAAGAAGTTCATACATATCAGGAGACAGACACGTATATTATACACACCCTGAGTAGACCTCCATCTTTCAACATCTGGGAAATTTTGGCCTATCTGCTTATTCAAAACAGAAGTAATTGGAGCTTAATAGTATTGGAAAAAGGCTTTGGCTAAATGTGTTTATTTGCTTTATGCTACTTCTGAAAGACTTCTTTGTTTCTGTTCTTTTACTAATAAATTTGGGTAGAAGATATCTAGGTATGTGTACAATTTATTTTGACAGAATGGCAAATAACTGTGTGTGGCATGTTTGTGGTACCAGTCTTTATTTTATATTATATTAAAAATAAAAGCTAAAGCAATTGTAATCATTTGATAAGAAGAAAATTAAAGATGTGGCCATTAAACTAGAAGATAGAGAGTTGTAGCTTTTATTATACCTTCTATGTAAATCTTTTTGGTACATTAAAGTCAAAATTGAGTCCAGGTATTCTTTTGAGTTTGAATGACTAGCTATACTCTTTAAAGCATTGATATCCATGACCAAGATACCTTTCCCTTCTAAAAATTCAAGTTTCAACAGATGTGTGTATATGTGTGTATAGGTGTATTTTTACATATAAACACTTGTACCATCTCTGTTGTACTCCTTTTGTACTTCTGGATGCTCCGTAGTTTTGGAGCATATCACATTCAGTCTTTCTTTTCAGTGTTCCATATCTCTTCTCTCCTCCTGGGAAGATTAAAGTATAGATAAAAAAATGTTAGGATTATTATAAAGCTCCAGACCTTAGGGTAGTGTGCTTGGTAATATGAAGATGGTGCAATTATAGATTTCATTCAAAGATCTACACACAGGGTTACAACTGGCAGAACTTTAGGTTAGATTGTACCAGTTTTACCTCCTAGATCATCTAAAAGCTCAAGGAAGAGTCCTTCAAAAAGTTGGGTAACTTTTTTCCTGTTCCTGAAGGTATAGTGAGGGCTCTTATGGGACAAATATCCAGAATAACACTTTCCTCTTACTTATTTTCCACTCAACATTACTTCTTCTAGCATTACTTATTCTAGCATAGAATATAGTAATTTAGATGGATTTGAGGGGATTTGGTTCTATGCTGTCCCGGCTTATCAGAACATAACTCAGCTGGTACATGTTTCCTATAATCAGTATATAAAAGTGAAAATATCTGCAAAAAAACTATTGAGCTGACCTTTCCAAAAAGTGTAATTCCATTCCATAATCATTCAGAAGAGCACAATTTTCTTAGAAATGGAATAAAATAATTTTATTTCATTGTGATTATTCATTACATGAGACACAAATTTACTGAGAAATGAGATATTGAGAAGAGACATGTTGTATAGCTGTTTTTAGAAGGTTTTTATCTCTGCAATATGTAAAAACTGAAAAAAAATTTGAACATATATGTTGTATATGATGAAAAACTCTTCAAGCAAGGCAATAAAAGGAAACATTCTAAACCTCCTAAACCTTCTAAAATAAAGTAATAGAGAACTGTAACTTCCAATAGCTTAATAATGTTACTCATAATAGGTAACAGGCTGTCAAGGTCTGGCTTGAGAGCAGGATGAAAAAGATTTTTCCGGCATTGCATAAGGACAACCATTAGGCAGTCACTGGTAAAAAGAGCAAAATGTGAGTCTGGCTGCTGAAATGCGACTAAGGGATCTGTGCTTCCATTTATCCTAACAGTCATATTTACATGTTACTAAGAAACAGAACAAATCAAAAAGTCCTCAAGTAAGACCAGTTTGTTTGATTTAAAGCACTCAATAAACACTAATACTTCTCAGTACTCCTTGCTAAGTTGTGTAATGAATAAAATATCAGCTAGTACTTTAAGTGTATGAATTCCACACAGTCTCAAAATGCATTAAATATTGAAGATCTCTTTTAATCACTCATGTACAAAAAGTGTCTTAGGACTTCAAAGGACAGAAAATATACAACATACAGTTTACAGATCACTTAGTTATTTGTAGTCATAAAAATGCTTTACTAGGGAAATTAATGTTGTAGTTAAATTCTCATGAGCTTAAGTAGAACATCTCTCTCAATTTGAATTTGGGAATTGAAACGAAGACAAATTTATCCTAACACTAATATTTTTTTTTTTCTTTCATGGAGAAGACAAAGAAGTCATGTGAGATGAGAGGGAAGGAAAGAATTTATTGTATGGAAGATAAAAATGCACTCTGTCATTCCAATCAATTCCTTTCTTCATCATTGAAAAAAAAAAATCCCTCTTTGACAGGTAGTTATGTACCTATCCATTTAAAAACAAAAAATAAGTCAAAACGTATAGGATGTTTATTTCTAGGAATGGTGCTGTTGAAACAAGTTTATCGGTAACAGATCATTAGAATGATTTCAGCTAATTTCCTTTTCAGTATTTTTTATTAATTTCTGTCAAAAAGAAGAAACTTCTAAATCAATGCAATTAGTAATTTTTATACCATTATACTAGAAATTATCTACATTGCGAAATATTGTCCAAGGTTTTATAAAAATACTATACAGTTGCTAAGGCTATCAAATGGCTTTCTTAATCAATATGAAGTAAGTATTTCTGGAAGTGTTCAAAAGGCATTTTTGTAGCACTTGAGGATATGGTTTAGGGCTGATTAGGGTGGGCCTGGGTAGGTGGTAAGACTAGATGATCTTGAAGTTCTCTTTCAACCTTGATGAATCTGCAACTACCTGATTTTTTGGTATGAAATCCTGTTTTGAATTCCAGTTTATAAACAACTGAAATTTCTAACTGAGATTGTTTTACTAGTAATTTTCTGAAGAGTCATAGAAAAGGAATTAAAATGTTTGCATGAATACTTTTTTGAGTTTTTGAAATTCAATAATCTTTTTCCTCTCTCTCCTCTTGTATAGCTATTTTTTGTTCATGTTAATGTTGAAAAAAATAGATTAGGAAAAAAAAGACACTAAAACAACATAACAAATTATTTTCACTTGCAGATAGTAAGGCTTCCACAGACTATATGTAGATACTCACAGGTACAGAAAACATTCAACCTTCCAGTCCAGGGTGGTTTTCAGTGAAGAGTCATTCTATTGATCTGGTTCTTACACGGCCTACTCTATGACAATACACATAAAATAAACAACTCTTCATCGTGTAATGCTGATAGAATTATCTAACACAACAATTCCTCATGCTTAAATGATTTCTTCCTCATTCTAGAAACCTAACCACACAAAGTCGTTCTTTTATGATTTTCACTGATTGCTAATGAAATAGCATTAACAAATAAGAGGTGCCTAAGATGAGAACATTTGGTTTCTTTTTTGAGAGAACAGAAGACTATTTATAAACTGACTGAGAATTTATGGGTCAGGATTAAAGAGTGTACAGTACCCATACTGATAACAGTGGTAGTGAACAGAGAAGTCAACTGGCGGGGAGATCACTTCACTAGTGAATTGATTTCAACCACAGCTTAAACTCTATCCAGATTAAGAAATTCTTCTCAGCATATGTTCTATCAAGCTGTCATATTCAACTATTTCTGCTATGACTGTCTAATAAACAGAAAAAAATAAGAAGTTTACATAACAAGTTGGAGTTACTTATCTGCTAAAGTATAAGTCATGTAGTTGGGTGTCAGACTATCTTTTCTTGCCTTCTTTTTCAATTTTCATAGAAAAAAAATTTGAAATTTTCTTGCTTTCTTTTTCAATTTTCATTGAATGACGTGTATTGGAAGGGACCCTAGATATTATATATTTTCAAGCCCCCTGCCACTGGCAAGGACACCTTTCACTAGACCAGGTTGCTCAAAGCTCAGTCTAATATGTCCTTGAACATCTAGGATATCATTGTATAGGGATGAGATATTTATAAATATATAAATGTATAGTGGTGAGTTTCAAATGGTTTATAATATTTTATAATGGTTTATGTTTAGGAATGCATTTAAATTATTACAGCACACAAGCTAAGAGTTAAGGAGCTGAAAACAAAGCAGTTGTAAAGAAAATCCCTAGATTTGAAAACCATTGTCTGGAAAAGGATGTAGGAAGCAGAAGGTTTTCTCAGTTAGAAGAGAGGCCTTATGAAAATGTGACAATGAGATTTCTTTCCTCCAGAATTTATTAAACATGCAGAAAATCAGTTTCTCCCCTGATAAAACAGGAGAGCTGACTACAGCTTATAGCTGACTACAGCAGCAACATGGTGGGGGATGTGATCAAAAGTAAGGGCTGCAGTGCCTGAACTAACTCAGGTTTGCATACACAGACTATCCCTTTTGGGAAGTGGTGTTGAAGCCCTCCAGCAGTAGCAACAACAGCTTCAAGGCCATTCTGGTCAGCACTTTTCTGACTTATTTACAGTGATAAGAAGGTAAACAGATTGGGTTAGAATTCAGAGTAATGCAGTTCCCTTTCATGTCACTTTTCTTCTGCTTTGTTCCAGATTTTGTTGATGGAGCTGCAACAACCATGACATTATTTAAATTACTTGCAACTAACATAAATATTTAAACAGTGATTTAGGTGTAAAAAAATGGGCAGAAACTGATGCATAGGCAGTTCCACTTGAATATGAGGAAGAACTTCTTTACTGTGCGTGTAACTGCACTGGAACAAATTGCTCAGAGAGGTTGTGGAGTCTCCCTCACTGTAGATATTCAAGAATCATCCAGACATAATCCTGTGCCATGTGCTCTGGGATGACCCTACTTGAGCAGGGAGGTTGATGATCCACTGTCCCTTCCAACTTGACACAGTGAGTCTGCAAAATTAACCAGAGTTATGGAACACAGCTCAGGCTAAACAGAGATTAGTGACTGTTATTAAATTGGAAAACTTTGTGTACAGCCATTTTATTTCTTTTGCTTTAGGGTTGCTATCTTATAAAAGCAATAAACAAAGAACAAACAGAATTTTCCTTTTTAAGTTACATAAAAAGGTGTCTAGAGCTCAAGGGTAGAACACTTTCCTTTGTAGCTATAAATCTAAGCAAAACAATGTAACATTTTTTTATTGCACTATTCAGCTGAATTTCTATTAGTTTTCCCTTAAATATAGAAAAGGATTTTCTAAATCTAAAATTCCATTTACGTAGGCTAAGATTCCCTGAAACTCTTGGTTTCTTTCCTTTCTGCAGAAGGCACATTCAGAAAAATGTTTTGTGTGCATGTGTGAGATTTACACAAAATGCTCTCATTAACACTAATGGATATATAAATAATTGTGTACCAAATCTAAACATATTTCAAACCAGTGCAGAATAAACATCCATGTGAAACACCAAGAGAGATGCATCTAAATTCAGCAAGGAAGGAAGGAATTGTTTTCCATGGGCAAAGTTTAATTTAGGTAAAAGTGAAGAATGGGTTTAAACCATGCTACATAAGTTTGAGCTCAAGTTGTCATTTCAAAGGCAAAATAGCCTTAATGAAAGAAAAGCTTATAATTGTTCCCAGTCAGAGCTGAAATTCTTATATAATGTATTTTGCAGAGATTTTTTAGTAATGGCTTTTTATTTGTTTGCCTAATTAGTTGAATGGAACTTTATATGCATGTGCACACACATACATATACATATACATATACATGTTTTACTTAAAATGAGGTTTGGCCTCTATATTTAATGAGGCAGAGTCACTTACTGAGGAGACAATTAAAAGAATGACAAATTGATCTATTTTCAGTAGGCAGAAGGGTTCAAACTCCTAGTGTCTGGGAAACAGTGTCACCTCCAATGCGATGAAATGATTGATGCTGAGCTAAAGGAACAGGGATTTCAAGAATTGCCAAAGCAACCTTGCAGTTCTCAGAAAATGAGAGCTCTCCCCTTCCACTTGACACTTCCCATCCTGTAAGTATTGTTTCACTAAAGAAGAAACAGATTAAATTCCAGCTGCTGCCAGTTCTTAGCCAGGTCTGTTGAAGAATGTGGCTTTTGAAAAGTTGTATCAATACTTCCCTTTCATTATTACCAAAGCAGGCTTAACTGTCTTTGATGTCTTCTTACCAACATCATTACAGTTTTCTACAATGAGTGAATAGTGGGCTTTATTTAAGGTCATGTTGAAATTCTGAGTTGAAATTGCAATGCATTGGGGGACTGGATTGTTCATTGTTTATAATACCTTCCCTTTTGCAGTCTGTATCAAAACCAAGTGAAAGAATAGCTTCAATTTTCTATCACAAACATAGCTCAAGCTATTAACTTGGACCATTAGATTTCTTTTAGAATGCAAGCTCAAACATCTGTGTTTTGCTTTTTTGCAGGCTTAGCATTGGTTGTTAGAAAACATAACACTAAAAATGAAAAAAGTTAAAAAAAGGAAAAGCTGATGAATAAGTTATACACATGATTGTTTGGCAGACAGTCTACTACATCTATAACGTTTTATATTTGGACTTTTGTCATACCTATTGATCAAGATATCACACTTTTCTGTGTATTTAATATCTAATGATAAGTGGGTAAGATGGAATATTTCTCACTAAATAAATAGTAAGTATTACATTCAAGCTTGTGCACAGTCCTTTGGGAAATCAATCTAACAAAGAGAATGCATTTAATCATCCAGTCTTGTGGTATTTGTATTGTGCTTCTGCTCAGTTATAAATAGAGTATATCACTTCTACTGCTTTACCAATGTTAACAAAGTAACTGATAAATAACAACAGCAACAACAAAGCTGACAGAGCACCAACAGTTAAACTGTTAGTGCAAGGTATGTTTTGTGTTCCTTTAAGGCTACTTGGCCGGAATATTTTGGAAAAATTCAAAGCATAGCATAAAAAAATTTTGCTTTTTTATGAAATCTATGTGCAATTCTAACCCACCTCATGAATGTAGGACTAGATTTGCTGGTAAGTATATGTCATACGTCACTTCCTAAGTTACAGCTATAAAGTCCTAGTAATTGCAGTCTGGGACTAAACTTAGTGTGACTTCTCAGTTTCAAACTTTTCATACTAGTAGTAGCTTCTCATCAGAGTTGAGGACATCACAGAGAGCAATGTGGTGTTGGGAGTCTGTTTTGTCAGTGTGCTGGGGAGATTATTATGTGGATTTAGAACTGGTTTGAGCACCTCTGAGCAGTGGATTGTGAATCACAACTATACATTTTTGATTGTCTAAGATAGTAAAATATCTTCCTACTGTTAAACTTTTCCAGATTATTCTCATATAAAATTCATGGTCTGAACCAACTAGAAATCTGCTGGGAAACATTCAGTGCTGTTGTGATATCTATAAATTAAGATTCTAAAATACCATGTCAGCCTGGTGCAGCTTCTTTTTTTAAGAGTTATGCATTATATTTCCTTTAAATTATTACTTAGATGATATTCGGATTTCTTATTTCTTATGCAAAATTTTAAACAAACAAGTCTGTGTACAGAAAGCATTTAGAAAAAGGCCTAAAAAGCATAAAAGGATTACAGCTCATGGACAATCAAAATGAATGAGGAAATGGTTGCCTACACAAATGCTACCAATTTATCCACTTAATCAAATTTTTAAAAAATACCCCCAATATCTTAAAGACATAAAGAAATAGATAGTTCTGTATATATTGTCGTAGGTTAAAAGTTTGCTGATTTTGGAATTTGCTCGTAACACAATTAATTCACCTGGACATGGGACAACACCCCTACCTTCAGTAGTGCCTGAAAACTATCTCATCAATATTAGTAAAGTCAACAGTAAGAGACAGTCTATGGAGAGCAGAGGACAGAGAACTGCACTGCAAAGCTATTTACTGTGTTCCTTATGAGATGCGTATGCAAGTGAATGCTATAGCTTGTGTTCATGAGCCTGCCGTCATTTCCTGTATAGCTATCCAATTTACTTAGGGAACTTTAAAAACTTCATGGAATTGCTAGTAATTTTATTTTCTTCCTATTGACCACTCAATTATTCACCTCCGTGGCCTTTCATGGTTTAGAATTGGTCTAAAGATACTGTCTCTAGCACAGCTTAGTCATTTAAGTCATTTCACCAAGAAGGAAAACAGAAATGTGTATATAAGATCTTTGTCAGATTCCTCTTCAATGTGTAAATTCAACTAAACAATTTGTAAAGGTCTATAAAATCTGAATTATTAAAGTATTTTTTTTGTGGTTTTGTTTTGTTGTTTTTTTTTGAGAATTATCCAGATGAGGATGTAAAAGATTTTAAAGCGTTTTCTGTGACTAGTTTCCTGGTGGGTTTTGTTGAGTTTTTTTTTTTTTTTAGGAATACATAAAATAAGTATCTTGCAAAAAAATCAACACAGGATAGAAGATTAAAACATTTCATACAACAGAGGTCAATTTTTCCTGGAAAGGATGTTAACTGTCACAATTAGATTCCCTAAGCACTTTTATGTTAAGTTTCAAAAGACAACATCAAGTTCTAGCTTAGCCTCAATGAGCTTGGAGGTCTCTTCCAACCTAGTGATTCCGTGATTCTGTGATCAATTACGTACTGGGATATAGAAATAAAAATTATGCAATACGAGAAATTTAAAACATTTTTGTCTCAACATCATTATTGTATACTAGCCCTCAGTTTAAGCAGGGGATAACACAGTACTTTTAGCACTTCTGTTTAAAAAAGTAATTTTAGAAGCACTATTATAAATAACCAAACTAGATAATATTTCTCATGTACTTTAGAATTTTGATATTTAACTAATCTAAAACAATTAAAGTAAGTTTTGCCTTTTGATAATATTTGGATGTGAAGCTAGATACTATGGAACATTTTTTTTTAGTCTATAACAAGTAAAAAATTACATTAATTATTAGAACTTGCTTGAAAAGACACATTTTCTCAACACTACCGTGCTTGACCTGGACTATAAATGTAAAAGATAAAATTTTTGTTTCTCATAAAATACTGAGGGATAATAATGAAACCATAGATGCTGAAGTTGTTGGGGGTCTTTTTTTTTTTTTTTTAATGTTTGGGTTGAATTTTTGTCTGGTATGGGTTTTTATATCTGGTGTTCTTTGTTGGTATACTTTGGTGTTCTTTGCTAGCACATACACAGACATATCTTCTCTGTATTCTGGATTTGTTTTGGTGGGAAATGGTACCAACTGAATTCAAGAATCAAATAATGAAAAGGCCCAATGATTAATCAAATAATTTCCAGTATCATAAATTATAGTCTGACTACAGGATTTAAATTTAAGCTTACCACATTAATGCAGTTGCAAAGAGAAAGTGTTATAGCAAATTTATATTAGTGCTCCTGGAAAACAGGAATTTTAGAATTATTGCCACCTTACCAATGTAACTTTTTCAAATCACTAATTACAAATTACCTGTATCTTATTCTATGACACAAGACTACACTTAGGGTACAGTATTTGACAAGCTAGGTGAAATCCTAGGTCAAGAATGCTTACTGTACTTTCATTCTATTTTAACTATTAAAGGTCAGAGAGTTAGAGCATGTGACTCATTGTGAAGCTGATTAAACTGCAGCCACAGAAAACCTGAAGGAGTTGCACATTTCTTTATTTGAGCTTGGTGTAGAAATAATCCATCTCTTTTCTCCAAGCACTCTTGGTTCAATATTGCAGAGTAAAGGCATTATGCTTCACAACCTGTAGCTGGTTTCTCATTGATCGTGACATTAATATCTGTGTATATGACACACAGAGAAAATTAATACAGATTTGGAATTGAACAACTTTATCTATGATGGTGGACTATAAAACAGTGAATATGCATGCTGAATAAGATTTCTATAACTCACTTATGTTAAAGTCTACTTTTACATCATCCTCCCACTTTTTGTTATTTAAAGCATTCTTAAGTAAAATAGAGTATTTTTAGTATGTGATGTCTTGGTAAAGAAATTGTAAGGTTATTGTAGGAAATGTTGGGCAACTCATTTTCCTTCTGTGATTATTATTAAAGACACAAAAATCACAGCAAAAAGAGAAGTTTAAATAGCGAATAAGTATGATGTTTTGTTGCCTGATTTTCTTTTAGACTGCGTATAGTTTTCCTACTACTGTATCATCAATGTCTAAAAATCTGTAACGTATATATCATTGAAATTTAATTTTTTTCAGTTTTAAAATAGATTTTGTTTATTTGTTTTCCAAATTTTATTAATTTGTAAATGAAGAAACCCTCCCTTAGGCTTCACAACATCTTCATGGCTAAATACAAGAATCATAATGACATAAGTGAAGGTTAAATATAGGAACAATCTGTCCTAGAGCTCAAAAATGCCTTTTTTTTAAATTAACTGCATCAAGTTTTTGCAGAACAGGCCTATTAAGTAACTAGGAGATTCTGGACTTGTTCCTCCTAAAGAACTTGCAGCTTTTGTTAGTAGAGTTTCAGGAGAGTGAAGTTAGCTCAAAACATCTATGGACTTTAGTGAAGGGAATGGACTGTCTCCAGAGTCGTATTCCTAAATTATATAGTCTTATATTAAAGACAAAGGAAAAATATGTGGCTACATACCACAACCAGAGATATAATGAATGAACATGTAGGTCAAGGTTGACTGAGAGAAGTAACATAGATCAGTGGTTAATAAGAAAGCCAAATTTTGCTAGAAGTAGTAGTGAAAGTTGACTGGCGCATAAATATAACATCTCTGTTAAAGTCAAGAGAATGTAATGAAGTGAGTTAAAAGAATTGTGAAGAAGTGAGTTAAAAGAACCAGAAGGCAGAGTGCACTGACAGGCATTTGTTCAAACAGTATAAAACCTGGTACAAGAGACAGAATAATTTGAAGCCATTAAAATATGCCAGTTCCAGCTATGACTAGAAAGTACAAGAAGCAGTGGATGCACACCAATCAAATACTGTCTTCAGGAGAGCTGGAAATGGCTTTTGCTGATTTCTTCAGGTTGCTTGCTTACTTTTAAGCAAAGACATAAGACATAGATATAGACATAGACATGAGAGCTAAAAATTGTGACACATAGCAATCTAGGCTCCCTGTGGAACAGAGCAGTAAAACAATAGGCCCAAGGCAGTCCCTTGGAATTTGGTCTCCTACAGACCTTATAGGAAAAGAATAGCTGTATTAAGGATGAAATGTGAGTGTTGAAGTGTTTTTTTCTGCTTTGCGCATTTTACAGTAACCACCCTGAAGCCATCTTTTATTAATACTTAAAACTTATTCTTGCTTTTAATAACCCGAAAGACCTGCAATATTATGACTACTAAGAGTTTGAGCATTTTTAACACATCCCAACATTTTCAAGATGCAAAGGTAAAAAAGGGCACATTAAGCTGTATATAATACTGGATTGATCGTGAATAGGTTATAAAAGGAATCTTGCTTTTGGCCCACAGATGCATTAATCAGATACACAAAAAAAAAAAACCCCAAGAATACAGGGAGTGCAGACAAAGAGTGACATAAATTGAAAGTGACTTTTACTATTGAGAGACCACTGTGACTAGGACTTTTTACCAAATTTCACCCTCTAAAGAATTGCACTCTCTTCTCCAATTTGATAAAGCCACTGGCATTTTTCTGCTTTTACTTAACATCTCACCTCTTGCTCTTCTGATAACATGCTGTGCAAAAGATCTGCCTGATGAGTGCCTGCAGCATTGTGTTCTAGAGTTAAATTGCTTTCATAATCTTTTTACTAAAATAAAATGAGCGGCAGGATGTTTGTCATTTCAGCTGCAACAGAATAAATATTTTATCATCCCTTCTTCAAAAGCATATCTGTAACTCAACTGGTTTATCGAACAATTTAAAGAGTGAAAGCATTTAATTCACTTTAGCTTTGATTACATTACATGGCCTATTGTGTTGAAAGCTTGAAGTAATTTGTAACTGGGGTTTACTTAAAATACTGATTTTTAATTGCTTTTCTCAGGTAAAATGCCACCTTTTTAAATTAATTTTCAATGTACATACACAAAATATGACTATCGTTGAAAGAATTTCCATCAAAAGAAGATTTTCAGTTTTGTAAGGAGAGTGGGGTTTTTTCCTTTCTTTGGAAACTCTCAAAAGCATCAGAATTCAGTACCAAGTAATAAAACATTAATGAAAAGGCATGCTGAAGCATTTGAAGTGGGGAAAACAATCACTTCACTCCTCATCAAACATGCAGAGAGTTTAATCTGGTGCCCTTTAATAAAGAGAGGCAAGATTTTTATCTAATTATGATGTCCCTCCCAAGTCGTTAGAGAATCACTCAGTGAAGGTCAAGATTCAAGGAGCAGAACTTCAGGCCACATCTGCTGCTGACCTTGAACACGGCAGGGAATCAAGAGCGCTACTACTGCAAAGGACTTTGAATTGCAGCATCCTATTCACATCCTATTCCTTTATGCCAAGAAAAATCATGTGACCTGTTGAAGATCAGTACACATAATAAGCCAAATGAAGGGTAGGTATGATAAGGACAAATGTGAAAATAAATAAAAACAACATGTCTTGTTTTATCCTGTGAAATTTATCTGTGAAATTTATCAGAGAGACAATTGAAATGATAGAGTGAGAGGAAGAGTTTTATTTTGTAATAACCTCTTGCACAATTTTTCTTTCACCTCAGCAGGAAATAAAGGACATAAATGTGAAAAGAAAAAGGAAGAAAAGGAAGAAAGGGAAGAAAAGGAAGAAAAGGATGAAAAGGTAGAAAAGGAAGAAAAGGAAAAAGGTTGAAAGTAACAGATATCATTATTGAACAAACTCAGTATCTGTACAAGCCTTCATCTAGCATTTTGCTTAAATCACTCTAATGGCTGGCACTGTCTTTACAAAAACACACTTTTTAATAAACAACAAAAGGAAGACTTTGAAATAAGAAACGTACTTGTAAAGGCAGATGAGAGACTTGACTTATAGCTCTGAAACCATGAAATATTTTATATCCTAGTACTCAAATCTCTGATAGTTATTTTAAGAATATCTCTTTCTCAGTTCTGTTTTGTCTTATCGTGCCTCACTTTGTCTCCCTTGGCTTCTACTGTCTTGCTGGTGTCTAATAGCACTGACACTTATTGTCTGTAAAATAACATCTGTTCAAGTAACTGTTGTTCATCCTTCCTGATCATGAGATTCCTCTGTTCTTTGTACAGATCTGTCCTTGCTGTTTACTTTAAAACCTCTGCCTGAAAAAAAATTCACTCCAGGCCTGCTTGGCATAAAAAGCTACTATTTAAGTGTCAATGTGACAGATGAGGTGGGAGGACAAATGCTATACTCATTTATGATTGTGAGAACAGAATCAATCTCTCTAATTCCAATGTGGAGGACAGAAAATCTCTACAAATAATCTTAACTTAGAATGTAGTAACAAACCTGCAAGATGACATATTAGCTTCTTCTTCATCATACTTTGATTTCACAAGAGAAAAGAGTCACAACTGAAATTAAAATAATAATATATGAATTTTATACATGTTGCAATAGTAACATTTGGTTTATTTTTATATACTTTAAAAGTTTTAAAAGACTATTTTTCCATAATATATTTTTAAATTATGCAATACACATGAAAAAACAATATTTTTGTTTTCTTTGTCTCCCAAAGCACCCACACCTAAATTGTTTTCTCATTTGCTTTTCTATTTTCCTTCTTTCTGTTTTTATATTTTTTGTTTGGGGGGTTTTTTTGGGTGTTTTGATTGGTTTTGTTCTTTCATTCTTTCTTTCTTTGATTTGCCTGCTTCCTAGGAAAACATAACTGGAGGGGTTCTCTCAATAGCAAGAGAAGACTGACTTGGTCTCTGTTCTCTTTTTCACAATTAAATAATGATCCCACTGTTCTATCAGGGGTGAACCACCTTAGCAGAAGGCAGTCTGTTCCAAACTCTTGCTATGTGTCTCTTAATCTTTCACGAGTCTGTCTCAAGTTGCTCAGGCTCAAAAAGGAACAACAGAAGTCCATGAAAGCAAAAACTGCAAAACTTCGCAATGTTTCGTGCACACAACAAGTCTGGGAAGATGACCTTTTTTCCATTGACAGAAATTTCCTCCCATGGAAGCAAAATATCACTTCCTCACTCCCACCCCTGCAGCCTCCCAGTGTTTTTGTCAATTTCACTACATTAAAACTATATTTTCTTCCCAATACTCTTATGCCTGAGTCACATAATGGGAATTGCAAGAGAGAGTTAAAAGCTACTGTACATCTTTTTTTTGAAATTGATCTAAATATTATCCATGTGACTGCTGGCGCTGAAACTCAACAAGATTTCTCTTCACAGAGAATTGAGATGAAGTACAGCTAAAAAAAAAAGGTGATAATTGAGACCAACAATGATAAAATCATTTATTCCTGATATTCAAATTCTTCCACTTCTTAAAGGTAAAGAATCTTTATATAGTTGTCAGCGCTTTGGTAAGGTGGGAGAAAAATATGTAATGGAAAAAGACAAAAAAAAAGAGATAATTTGTAAGTATTTAACATGAGTTTTCAATCTGAACTTTGTGTCAGTTCTGTGTCTACAAATAAGAATGCAAATAAGAGTCTATTGAGCTAAGAGAGATTTTGGCTACAAGGTGGAAAAATCTTTGAAAATATTTTTGATACAAACTAGGTTAAGACGTAAACCATATAAGCATGGCAGATTAGACTGAATTAAATATGGTAAATAGTGATATGCCTTGAACACAGAGCATTCTTGAAGGCTCTTGAAAGATGAATATTTATTTATCTCTTGCTCCTGGCACCCATGTTCAGGTCGCAGTCATTTAAAACTCATCTTCCTGCTCTGCAGCATAAACTTGAAGAGGTTAACACATAGAGGAATTTAATTTGTGTCTTTAAATTACTACTGGTACTTGGGAGTTCTTCTCAGGATGCATTCAAAAATGTTTCAGCTCCTCTTCACTCAGTTTGCATCCTGCTCCCATAAAACCAGTCTCTTCTTTTTGTTCACTCATGCCTCATGCATAAGCTGTCTCAGAGTGACAAGTTCCGTTTCAACGAATATATATCCAAAAGAATAAGAGTAAGTTACAGAGGTTTCTACTCCAGGTCTTCTGTCAGGCAGACCTTTGTTCTTATGTAAGTCCAACCCTACTACTAGTTAATGAATATTTAGTTATTTGCTCCATATTGGTACAACTTCAAGACCACTTACTGTGGCAAAAGACATTATGGGCTTATGAACAAGGCATTGAAAGAAGGAGCAACATATTCCATAGGTAACTTTTCAAAGGAAATGTCACTACTGTTCAATTATGCATGAGTTTTCTAAATTAAGCTGTTTAACTGTCCAGTACTGGATGCAGGGAAAATGAAGTGCGGACATCCATGCCCCTCAAAGAAAGGTGATTTACGCCATTTTTATTCAAATTCTATCTGCCTATTTTGAGTAATATTTTTTAATGCAAGTTAGCTCAGAGTTAAAGATTCGTGTTCAGATTAGAATATTGATATACTTCTGTGATTTAATTAGCAAAAAAGAAAAAAAAAAACACCTTTCCATTATTTTGGAAGAGATGAGTTTGTTGTTTCTGCTTGTAAAAGTTTCTAATTTTTTAATGGTACAAATAATGATCTTTACAAATTAAAAAGCTGAGTCCCATACAGATTAGTAAAAATGTTGATTCTGTGTTTTCAGAAAGAAAGAATCTGTTTTGTTAGGGTGTTGAAAAATCAGAGGTCTGTTTCTCTCTCAGGATATTGTTTGGCATACTCAATAGGAAGAATAGAATGAGTTAAATATATGACGCTTTTATTTGCTGCCATTGTTGCTTACAGAACATTTATAACAAGCTTGTTGAGACTCCTTGTAATGGTGAGGAAACAATTTGTTTTGAGAATTAATTTGCTGAATGGGAAATGTTTCCAGTTTGCTTTCCAAGCTATAATGACGTGACTGAATTCAGAAGTGCCCTTGAAAATCCCAATGTAGAAACGCATGCACACAATGCATTCATTCTATACAGTGTCAAAGAAACTATTAACAACAAATAAATACATGATGTTTTTCTTAATTTATTAACTGGTTCTGGGTTTGATTTCATTTTCTCATTTTATATCACCTCTGGTATACCATATTCAGTAACTTGATGAGGTCTCAAGTCACCACAGAATTTAAGCATGTGCTGAGTTCTTAGCAGAATGAATAAAAGTCTGCCTGTTTAGGCCGAGGATTCTCTGCAGTGCCTACTCCGTGCATTTTCTATGTTCACCTTAAATCTTCATGATTCTTTAAATCAGACTATTAATTCTGGCCTCTAAGAGTTCAGGTCCTATCTCAAAGACAATTAGTGATCAGTGATAAGGAGAACTCAGTCATCACTCTTTACTTCTCTCACTCACTGCATTAATAAACCAAATTGATAGCTTGAACTGAAGAAAATCAAATATCACTTTCTATTTTTTTAGAGGGCTGCTGTGTGCTTTAGCTCTCTAAGCACCTAACCTACAGAGTCCTTGTCAAATACCAAATATCAATTAAGTAAATAGCTGTAATTACTTAAGATATAATCAATAATAATTACCTGATTTTATATTTTAATCAGAAAACAAAACATTTCATACTTTGTGAACCCTTGAATTGTAAAAAGTCAAACAAGAAAAATTTCAAAAAGTTGCAAGACATCTTATTATTGATTAAAATTGATAAAGCAGAGGAAAATCAGTGGCACAATTTAATTAATTTCTCCTAAGTCTACATTCAGGCCTTTAGCTATCTAAAGTTGCTGGAGAAAATCCATTGATTAAAGGTCAACCCATCCTTTTTGGGGGAAAAAGACATTTTTAAGAAAATTATTTATTCAGAAGATTCAGTAATTACATAAGGTCTAAAATATACAAAAATATTACCTTCAACAAATAAAAATCCCCCAAACAATTTCATTTACAAATATTTACTTATCTGAAACTTCCTTACCCATACCATCAACATTTCTATGCACAAGAAAAACTTGGAGCATCTCTCCTACATGGAAAGGCTGAGTAAGTTGGACTTCTTTAGTATCAAGGAAAGACAGATGAGTGGATACCTCATCAATGCCTGTAAGTATTGAAGGGAGGGTGTCAAGAGGATGGAGCCAGGCTGTGCTTGGTGGTGCTGAGCAATAGGACAAGAGGCAATGGGCAGAGACTGATGCACAGGAAGTTTCAACTGAATATGAGGATGAACTTCTTTACTTTGTGGGTGACTGAGCCCTGGAACAGATTGCCCAGAGAGTTTGTGGAGTCTTCCTCACTGCGGTTTATCAAGAACTGTTCAGATGCAAAGCTGTGCAATGTTTTCTGGGTTGATCCTACTTAAACGAGGAGATTGGACCACATGACCCGCTGTGATCACTTCAAACCTTACCCATTCTGTGATTCTGTGATTCTGTGATTCTGTGATTCTGTGATTCTGTGATTCTGTGGTTCTGTGAAAGCAATATAACAATTTCTCTGGAAGAAAATGTGCTATACTTTAAACTCAACAAGCTTAATATCAAGATGTGGAAAAACCCACCATTTTCTATGCCATCATCTAATTGATTTTGCTACTTCTGCTGAAGACAGACAACAGTTTAGAAAGTCATGGAGTTATACCCCAGGTACTTAATTCTGTCACAAAAAACCCTTCTAAATTTTCATAATCATGGGCATTTTCTTTTAGGACCATAGAAAATTTGACTGGTCACAGTAGGCTCCATGAGATACCTGTCACTCTGGTGCTGTAGTATATTTCAAGTTTCATATGTCTTTATTTTCTACACAAGCAGGTTTCCATATAGTAGTGAGGTTACTGGATGTGTTAGGCTACAGACTGGCAACTCCCTAAGGTTCAGTCCAAGGGGGAAGAACTTGGCTTGAGGCTATGCTCTGATGCTTATATCAAAGTGATGCTGACACATATTGAGAGCAAAAGTCAGGAAATTTACCAACAAATAGTTGCTTTGAAAGCAGCTTCTTTTGAACCCTGATGCCTTTGTTCTTTTCTGCTCAGAAAGCTGGCAATTTGACATAGTGGGTATTTCCTGGTGCTTTTTCTTCTTGGCACTTGTACACAGAAGAGGACACTAACAGTCTGGTTATGACTACAGCTACATCTCTACAGACAGTTTCAGGCATACTGCCAGTTTCATTGTCCAAGTAACAATATAATTCCAAAATGCTTTCTTCCTAATCTCTATTAGCCTGCTCTTTCAAACATCGTTACTAACTTCATGCATGAAAATAGGCACTTTTAAAAAATACATATTTATTATTTTACTTTTCTCTTTCCTATGTTCCTATGTTCAAATTTCCATTAATAACTCATGGACTTAAAAGTAAAATAAAAACATATAATTCCTGCATGTATAATATTTTGCATGTTATAAATAACATATTTTAGATGTATCAAAGTTAATAATTTTTATTTTCATTTTATTGTCCTAACATAACTACAGTAGTGTGTCTTATTTAAACTGACCTCTTGGAACACTATTTTGAGGAAATATTAAATTGATATGTCCTTGGGAACCTGTTGTTCTTGAAAGTAGGGAGCTTGACTGCCAGCACAATATCCAATAGCATTCAGAGAGGTTTCAGATGAGCAATAACTGCTGAATTAATTCTGGTCAACATAGATAAGTAGCAACAGGAAAAGGTTGCTTCCTGAGACAGAAATAAATCATATTTAATCTAACCTAACTCACACCTATAGGCATATAGATAAAGAGGGAAATAGGCATGTGTTTGTTTCCTTTAGGAAAATCTAGAATTGTCCATAAATTCCCATGCTTTCCCAACAGTGTTTTCCTTTATCTCTCCAGGTCAACACCGTCTTTAATAGAACTGGCTTCTCTGAGCCTGCCTCATGTTCTGTTCAAAAGGAATACAAGTAATTCTTATTTACTAATTATCACAGGGCTGTAAAAGAGAGAGTGTGTGAATATCATCAAAATATATTAATAAATAAGTACCTAGAGGTATGCTTTTATACTTTTGTAGCCATATATACCTACTCAGCTTCAGCAAATTGAACATTTTGCAACTCCATGGGATCAGACATGAAGTAGTTAATGAAGTCAGGTGATGTCATTGTGTGTCTTCTTTCTAAATCTTTGACAGGTCCTGGCAATCACAGGATGCCCCAATGACTACAAAAAAGACAACTGTAGGACCATTTTTGAGAACAATAAGAAGGACTGTTTGGAGAGCAACAGGATCATCAGCCTAAACAATTCACCTGAAAAAGTATGGATAAAATCTACCTGAAAGTAGGAATGTGAAGAACAAGATTGTGGTTGGGAACAGAGATAAGAGAATTACCAATGGCATGTAATGTCTGACCAATTGGTTTTCCTTTTGTGACGAGGTTCCTGGCTCTCCTCTGAAAGGAAGAGAAGTGGATGCTGTACATGATGTTGGTTTTATCAGGGTTTTTGATATGATCTTGGACACAAACCTTACAGCCAATGTGGTAAGTTATGGACTGAGTAAATGGACTTGAAATTGGCAGGTCCTCCTGATTTTGTGATGTAAGAGAACAAAGTCATTGGTCAGTAGCATTACTCAGGATTTTGTACTGGGGCTATTATAGTTATGCATCTGAAATCCTGTACATTGGGGCTGAATGCTCCAAGCCATGACAAGCCGTGGGGAACTATTCCTCACTGAGATCTTGATAAGCTATAAAATGGTCTGAAATTACCTCAAAATGTTCAGCAAAAACAAATGCAGTTTTCTGCTAGGGACAGGTGGGAAAAAGTGTTTGGGTAGCAGTCGGGTAAAAAAAAAAAAAAAAAAAAAAAAAAATCCTACAGAAAAAGACCAGAATATCCTGGTGAACAAGCTGAACATGACTCATTGGCATGCACTGACAGTAAATGTAGCCAACTCCATAGTGTGTTACCAGGAGTGCAGCCAACACCAGAAGGAAGGGGTGGCTTGCACCTATTCAGCACTTGAGAGACTGAACCTGGATTATTGTGTCCAGAGTTTTGTCCTCCAGGGTAATAAGAATGTTTTCATACTGGAAAAAAGTTTATTAGGGGCCATATTGTCAGGGAGTGCCCTGAGATACTTTTGACATGAAAACAGATTTAGAGAACTTGATTTTTTCAAATTTAAGAAAAGGAGAATAAAGGAAGATTTTGTCAAGTTATGCAAGAACCTAACAGGTTATATGAAAAAAGCAGAGATAGACTGTTGTCAGAAGTAACCTGTCCTTGGAAAAATGCCAATGGGCATAAATTGTAAGAAATTAGGCTCTGATTACATAGTAAGACCTTTTTTCTCTTTTTTTCTGTCACAATGGCAAAGAGTGGATCAATTTCCCCAGAGATGTTGTGGAATCTCACCAACCACATAACTGAAGACTCAAAACTTAACTTAATAAGATTCTAAAGTTTCTAGTATAGAATGACCCTTCTTTCAACAGGGTTTTGGACTTGATGGACTTCAAAGGACCCTTCCAACTTGTTGCTCTGTGATTGTACATCTCTTGCACTTACAAAAGTACCAAGAAGAAATTTGAAGTCAAAAAGATTTAGAATATCTATGGTTTAAGTTTAAAATTATAGCTAATAGTTTAAAATAGTTTAAAATATAGCTACTTGTAATTCTATTCCTGAATATTCCTTCCAGTCACATTGTTTCAATGGGATACAATTTTCTTACTTGGGATTATCACAAGAACCATTATCTGTTAAACACTGTCCCTGAATATCAATATACCCTCACTGCCAATGTCCTTTGTGTCAATTATCTGGATTTCATTCATATAGAGAATTAAATATTTTAGATGGCTATAGCATGAAGATTTCAACTCAGTGAAATTTCAAAGGTAGTGCTGAATCAGAGTGAAGGGAATAATTGATTTTGTGATCCAGATTCAAGCCTAGGTTTAAGGGTCAGGCATAGGTGGTATTCTGTTTTGTTGTGTGGTGACCTAAGTCCAGTTTAATTTTCCCTGGATTCAGAAGTTTTTGAGACCTGATTTATCCTCTTAAGTTTCTCTTTAGGCAACACAGTGGTAACTCTTTGTTCTGAATACAGTTGAACCACTCATCAGTAAAAATTACCACATTTGACAATATCTTCAACTGCCAAGCTTTTGAACTATTATAGACTTCAAAAAAAATTCTGTAAGAGTGGTAAATATGTGAATATATGTGGACTCATACTTAGTTACAATGATTCCTATGTATATAAAATGTGTTACCTGAGTTTTTGAAAAAGTAACAGAAGGAAGAAAACAGAAAATGTTATTAGTCTGAATAAATCTTTACCCTTTCATACTGCCACACACATACTATTATCCATTCATTTTTACTTACAGTGGATTTTTATTAATTTAAGATTAGACATGTAAAATAATTTCTCACACTTGTACTTATGAACTACTTGTCACTTTCTCTTACTCAGATTTTTTTATTTCATTGCTTATTTTCTCCCTGTTTTTGTTGTAGGTCTAGCCTCTAAATATAATACACAATTTGATCTAACTTTATATTCTTAAATAACCAAATGTAAATTTGAAAAATTTCCTTGAAAGGCAATGTCCTAAATCTGAAGGATGGGCAATTCTTAATTTATAATGCTAAGAGGGACTCTCAGAACTATGTCAGGATGAAAGGCGATTCTCATAATTTTTCCAATTCTGACACTGTCACAAACAGCTGGAAAACTATGACATAATTACCATCATGGAAATCTGGTGGGATGACTCAGACAACTGGAGTACCTACAAGAGTAAGGAAGCTGATGAAGGATCTGTAGTACAAGTCTTATGAGGAGTGGCTGGGAGAGGGGGGATTGTATGGCCTGGAGAACAGGAAGATCAGAAAGAACTTATCACTCTCTACAAGTACCTTAAAGAAGGCCGTAGCAAAGCAGGGGCTGGTCTCCTCTCTCAGGTAAAAAGCAATAGGACAAGAGGAAAAGGTCTCAGGCTGTGCTAAGGGAGGTTTAGATTATATATAAAGAAAAATTCCTTCACTAAAAGGGTTGTCAAATTGAAACTTTCTAGTACTGCCAACAAGAATTCTTCTGTTTCACCACTTACATTCCATTCTTCCCTTCTCTAAAAACACAACAGGTCTACTGTCTCCTAATGAAGCTTCATTTAATCTAGTTGATTATTTTTTGTTAGCAATCTGAAGAGAAATTAAAGTAAGTTACTAAGAACCAAAGCAAATACAGTTAAAGATCACAGACATACTCAATGACTGATGCAATTACAGGGTTTTTGACAGATACAGTCTTCCAGCTACAACAATCAATGAGTAAAACTTCTCTTGAAACAAAGATTATACCTTACCATGTTTCTAAATAGATAACAATGAGTTCTTTTCTCTGAATTTCCTAGTCCTTTCAAAAATCTCTTTACAGTTCTATTGTCTGCATTCATGAGTTCCACTGTGTAATTATACATCATACACAAGTTACCCAATTTTGTTTGCTCTAAATTTATTGCTTGGTAATTTCAGCCATCCATTTTTGCTGTTGCCTTAATTGTAACAGATACATAATAATTTGGTATTCAATTTCCACTCTTTTTTGCACAGAATTTTCATACCTTTTCCTAACAGGCCTTATTCCCTAAAAATTCCAAACTAAATCTGTGCCCTGTTCCATGTCATCATTCATCCTTTTTTCTTATATTATCCCTAGCTTTGAACACTGAATTTCCTTTACTGCGTTCTCATTCAACATTATGAAATATTCCTTCACTTCTGCAGCCAGATTTAAGCCAGTGATCACAAATTTGTATGAAATTTTATGTCATATACAAATTTTAGCCCTCACTAGTCATCCTTTGTCTTCTATCTGTGATGAATATACTAGGTGTGAGGCTCCACAGATATTCTGGTATGATTCCAGCACTGGAACTATACTGAAAATTATTATCTTGTTGTTTTTATTTTTTCTTTCTCCATTTTTTGTTTGCTGAGGCACAGAGACACCGTATTTCTTAGCTTCTGTACTGGTTTTGACTCTGGCAGAGCTAATCTGCTTCATAGAATTTCTTATACAACGTCTTGTGTGAAGAGATTGTCTACTTCTTCTCATGCTGCCCAGAAAGCAAGCAGGGTGGGGTGCGTGAGAGTTTGGGAGGAAACAGAGGTGGCAGCTGACTCACTGACCAAAGGGATATCCCAAACCCTATGGTGCCATGCTCAGCAATGCAAGCTATGAGGAATAAGGAGGAAGAGTGTTCAGTTACGGCACTTGTCTTAAGTCACCTCTGTGCATGATGGAACCCAGCTCTTCTGGAGGTGGATGAACACCTGCTTGCCCCATCAAAAGTGGTGAAAGAATTACTTGTTTTGGCTTGCCTTTTATGCACAGTTTTCCTTTATCCGTTTGTCTTGGTTTGAAAGAGAGGTGTCTGCTAGGGAGGGGCAGAGCCTCCCTAGGAATGGAGAATTCAAATCCCCTCCCTCCAAATTATTATAATTTAGAAAATTAAAGGGCTACCAGGCAGAGGTATAGGGATAGGAATAACAGTTTTTTACTAGTATGCATAACAAGGCAAACCAACAACTACAGCATTAATAATAAACAGAACCAGGAACCTCGAGGGGCTTTTTTTCACAGAGCCCGGAGCAGTCTGATCTCTTGGGACTCCGAGAGCACCAAGCTGGAACGGTGGGAAGTCCCGGGCTGGTGACTGGAACGGCAGGATGTCCCGGCAGGGCAGGGCAGTGCGGGGCCACAGAGTAGCAAAAAGAACAGTGCTGAAGAAAATGAAGGCATTGGGACAGGGCCGGTCCAGCCGGGCAGGAAGAGGCAGCTCAGAATTCCTGGGCACAGGAGCAGAGGACGGTAGATTTCCCAGGACTGGACTTGGTGGTGACAGTGAACTCCTCCTGCAGCAAGCACAGCCTGGCCGTGCTCTCTCCGATGCCATGAGCAAGATGGCATTGCTGCCCCAGCCCTGTCCTTTACCTTCCCCAAAACTCGTGTGATTTCCTCCTCCCGACTTTTGGCCACCTCTTTGTTTTGGTCAAGAACCCATAAGTACCCAGTAGTGAGTTTCCTAGCAATTTATGGGGAACGAATCTCATCTTATTAATTTTCACTTCTAAATTTCTAATTTCTCCCCCACTCACTGTGGAGGGAGTGACCTAGTGGTTGCATGGGGCTGATCTGCTTCCAGGGGCAGAACCATAGCAGCTCATTAGAATTTTATTTTTTAGGAGCAATTGATGTGAGATCTTCCTGAAATATTTTTGGAAGGATCTTTATGCATAAGCCTATTGATTCTTTAAAGGTTAATGTATCTATGAGGCATGCACAAAAACAGCTTGTGTTTTAATTTGATATACCAGGTTTATTTATAAACACGCCATTTTTTTTCACTATCTGCACCAAAACATGACTGATCTACAAAGTTCTCTTTAGCAACATATGAAAGTCACCTTCCCTCTCTTTGATTTCAATAATGATTTGAACCATATATTGTCTTAATGTACTAATTCAGAGATAGGAGATTCATATCTGAGATTCATATCAGTTCAGTGATTAATATCTGAGATTCAGAGACTCATAATTTAGTCTTTGATGATTTTATGAATATCACGCATAATATTTTCAAAGATTTCATATCTGAGTTTCTTAAGAGTGTCTTTAGAACTCATTAAGCACCAACCAGATTGAGCTGGCCAGCAGGGTCCTAGCTTCACAAGGCTTTTAAAATTCTGATATTCCTGTTTTGCATTATTCATGACCTTCATTATATGTTTGAACTACCGTCTTATCTACTAGTCATTCATGAATGATACCATCAAACACCTTGTTATAAGCTGTAGCAATACCTAAAATACCCATGAAAAACTTTGTTTGCTCTGATGAGAAATACATATGTGTTTTCTGGAACTAATATCTACATTTTTTTCTCCAGACAAAACACAGAATACGACAGAGAAAATTCTTGCTTTTCTACTTTTGAAGTCAATTTTAGCTATTCATGCTGCTTTTGTAGTTTATTAGTTACAATATACTGTGATTAAATCTATATGACAGATAATTGTTGCTAATATTTCAAATATCAGGGGGTAAATTTTCCACTGATGGAGTTATGCCACTGCAACCTGGCCCCATCAGTACAAGCTCATTTCCATTTGTGACAGATGAAAGCCTTTGGAAGCATGGAAACTTCAAAGACCACAACAGTGAGATGCACAGCATTATGGATGCATAAATTCAGGAAAAGGTTGTTTTATCAAAGCTGGGGGTAATTAATGCAAATCCCTAGACTTTCAAGCAGGTAAATAAGCATGAAAGCCTCACCCATTTCTGCAAAACTGTTTTTAGTTTGTTTTGGTTCAGGAAGCTGATGAGGAAGTCAAAAATATGGCCCTTGTCAGGAATAAGAAACAAATGCAGTTTCTAGACTGTGAATTAGACTGTAGGTGCTGAGTAAATATGACAAATACAATTTGGCTTGAAGCAGAAGAGGTTGAAACTTAAGAAATAATTTTGAGAGGGTGAAACAGTGTCATGAATGTCTAATCAATAAGTAGAAAGCAAGAGACTTGAGGCAATAATGTGAAATGTGTCCTAGTAAAAACTATGCCTCCTTTTATTGATTAATCAAGTGGTAAAACAATGAATAAACTAAGATGAAGAGAATTTTTTATATTACTCTTATAATTTTACCAATAGGTGTAAGAAAGTAAAAACAAAGATTTTCAGAAGAAATAATTTCTTAAAGGAAATTCACTTTGAAACAAGCTAATCTAATTTGAGGCAGATGTGAAAAAGGAGTATTTCAGCCCTATGATTATTGTCAATTCCACATTTTACCTCCTGGGAAAAGTCATGTTCGCCTTAAATTTGCCAATAAACTGCAGGAAGGTGACCATTTGTTTCTAGGATTTTTTTAATGCTTGGTTTCACCTCATTTTTATTACTGTTACCAGAGGCAGAGAGTAAGGATACACACTTTACAGCTTCTGACAGCCCTTCTAGGGAGATGCATATAATTTCAGCTTTCATATGAAGGGAGGCAGCCAAGGAACTGTAATTTAAACTAAGTGAAAAATAAAGCATATTTTAAAAGAGAACTCCAATACCAACAGTCTGCTTTGTGTCTAAAAAGTTTAAATGTCTTTTTTAGTTGAAGTCACAGCTAAAACTACATCCCTCAATTCCCCAAAATATTTCAGTTTTGATAGACACGGGCTAATAACTGGAAAGTAAAACACCCTTCTGTTTCCTTAGTACACACCTAAGAACTGTAAAAGGATTCTTTAAAATATTTTGCTTTACACTGATCATGAAAATAACTTTTTTTTCTTTAACAATTGCATCACTGAATAGATTGTGGGAGTGTTTGTCTTATCTTAAACAACAGATGGGTGCCTATCTCATAGTTTAGATTATTTCCTGCACAGCTTCATTTTGTTCTTAAAATTTATCTCCTTTACTTTCCCATGCTAATGAAGTTTTCAGTGTTTCTCTGTGAAAGATCTGCATTCACATAAGTCAAATTACACAAATTTATGCCAGAGTTTGAAGAGAGATTCTGATTTTCTCAAGCAAGTTTCTATGGTGATACTTTTTACACATCTTTTCATAAGCTGTACACTATCCTTTGTCATGTTAATCTCCTAAGATAAATTTAAACAAAATCCCATAATAGCTGTGTTTGGAGTTTGGCCCAAGTCCATATTTTTTATTTGTTTGCTGGAGCTTTTTTCTTCTCTAAAAAACATGTATTTCACAGCTTGTTCTTGTTTGTTCAGTTTGTTAATGTATGATTCAATCTTTAAATACAGCTCTATGCCTAGGTTTCCATCAGACACTTTTCTAATTTATTTGCCATCTTTTGCTGATTTGCATTTCTAGTAGTTAATAACATTTTGCCAATTTAACTAATTTCACACAACAAATATTTCAGTTGCAAATAATTTAACTTTGAAAAACAGTAACTAGAAGGTTTTATATTTTTATTAAAAATGGAGGTATTTTTATCTTGTCTCTTTGTTTTCAGGTGTTTTACACATTGCTGTATGTGTAAAATACCTGAAAGCAGAGAGACAAGATAAAAATAGATCCAGTATATATGCTATATTTTTTTATAACATATTATCATTACCCTTAGAATTATTGAGCAAGATCTCAAAAATATTTTTTTCTATCATGAAAAGTCAAACCGTTTCAAGATCCTACATCTGCTCATATATCAGAAATCAACAGAGACAAAATAGGAGTCACAAATCAAGATTAAGGGCCATAAGTCATGTGGTCAGAATAAGACCAAAAAGAAAACATCAAGAAAATACTTAACTTCTGTTTATTTGTCATGCATTAAAACAATTACAGATTTTAGAGGTATCCTCCTGTCACTGGTGCTTCCTTATTTAAATTAAAGCTGTAGTTGAAAAGTTACTGGAATGTGAAATTTTGTGGTACAGCAACAGGGGGTAAGAGGAATCAAACGTCCAGGCAGAGATCAACATCCAGAGATTACATTTCTGTAATCAATCACAGTCCTTTTAGCGTTGTTCCAGACTCTGCATACTCATACAATTGCTCAGTAACCAATGCACTGTGATTCTTGCCTCTTAAGCAAACCAGGCTGAGATTCATATTAATGGCAACTTCTTTATCCTCACAGTTTCTAAATAAAATATATTCTCACATTCATTCTTTTTTTGAGGAATGAATGTGAGAAAATCACATCATTCTTGATCTTTCAGTCTTCACTGCAAGAGAATCCTCTGGAAAGAGGTGTTTCTTCATAGATAGAATTGCATCACTTTTGAGGGTGGTGCCGTGATCTCAGCATGACTTCAGAATGTAAACAGACTTTCCAATGCTGTCTTGGACTGCATGTTAACACTGACATGATATGGCTTTTGGACAGGAAGCAGAAAGGACAGCACACTTCTCCCTGGAAGCTGCAATGTCCACTACCACCTTATGTACACGTTTTTCAGGCCTACAATTCTGATACTGTCTGTCTGCCTACTAAAAGAAAATTATCAGTTCACGATGTTGAAAAAAATTAGGGCTCTGACACTATGAAAAGTGTTGAAAAATATCCTCTGTTCAAGTTTCAGTTCACTGGCTGTGGCTATCATTTCACGTCTAGTTGGGATTCTCATTCCTGACTTAAGTCCTTTGAAAAATAGGCATTGATACTAAGAATTTAGTAAGATCAAAAGGTACTTGAAAGAAATAGTTATTTCCAGAGAGTGAGTCACCTAAATGTAAAATACAGAGGATGAAGAGAGTCCCGGATGAGCCTTTCTTTATCACTCCTTTGATTATTAAGTAATGACGTGATAGTACATGGTTAATTCTAGCCATTTACTGAAATTCATATGCACACCTTGCCCTTTGCTACTTTGCATGCTCTTGTATTGTATATTCCTCAGGTGAAGGAGAATATTATCTTTTTTTGCCTTACATGAAACTGAAACAAAAAAATGTACTTAAAGTTTGTTGGGGTAAATTAGTCTTTCCTAAATTGCTACTCTCCATTCTATTTATGATAGTGTCTTACATTTAACCATAAAATATTTAGATAGAGCAGATTTTTCCTTATATTTAACTGATTATTACTTTCTGCCACTTTTATGACTATTAAAAGCTTCCTGATGCTTTCAAACTGTACCATGATTCATACAGCTTTCTTGGAAGTATTGTTATTTTATTCCCTCTTCAGTAACAAGTTTTATTTTATGCATTCCTTTTAATAAGCTGATTCATGCCAGGTGCCAGTTTTTCTCATATTCTTTTAAGAAACCGAATGACTAAGAAAGTTAATGATGAAAACCTGCACCATTGGGAGGTGAAAGAGTTCGTTTTCTGACACAGACTCATTAGATGATGTGGCACACTCCAAGGGTGGCATTGATTATCATAGCCTCTGTACTCTTAAAGGTTAATGATCAGGATAATTAGCTGACCTATTGTAACCGGATAACATTCAATTGATAAGTGTCAGGTGATTGTAGTTATTAAAATAGAGTAGGAACAGACTGACTTTGCAAGATACTTATGAAAAATTGCCTGTGAAGGAAGCTGTGGAAAATATCACCTACTTCTTTTAGATAGCTATAGTTTAGTAATTTCTATTTTATCTATTTTATCAATGCCCCAAATATGTATCTTATCTACAAAAAAGATTAGAATAGAGAGGTTTAGGAGCATATGCTGTTGTGAAAATTTTAAAAGATAGTTGGTCACATACTACAAAGGGAGGATTTGAAGCAACCCATGTGTTTATTTTGACAACATAATTTTCCAGCAAGAGAAGCAATCCCATGATAAAACTATTTTTATTAAAAGTATTCCAGCATTATCTGTTTAAATGTATGGTGTTGCTGGTAAATACTTTGTGGGTTGGTTTTTTTTCTTTTTTTTTTTTTTTTTTGTATTTGGGTATAGGACTTTCAGCTCGGAATCAAGCAAAAGTAAGTGTGGAAAATGTATGGTGAATATTTTCCTAGATAACAGGATAAAAAACGCCCTTGATATCGAAGAGATTTGATCTAGAAAAATAATTGGCCATATGTAACTGGACATGTTGGAGTTCTGGAGGATCCCTGCACCTCTTTTATTTCCTTTTTGTTTTGTTCTGATGATGCTCTTGCAGTCTGTCAGCATATACACCATGAGAAGTAAGATCTGCATAAGCCCTGTCTTCTACTACTCAAGCTGCTGAAGTAGGTAAAAAGAACAAAAAAAATTACAATATTCTTGCCCATATTCAAAATGTGAGCATTCATACTGATTTTCTATGAGTATAATAATAATTATAGGGGTTTTTAATACTTCTGCATAACACTAAATTTAAATGTGCTCCATCATAACTGTTCTATTTTCTTTCAAGTTAATTCCTTTTCCACATCTTAGCATTCTGGGAAAAGATGTGCTGTTTGATTACTGTACTTTCTTCTCAATTTATTTTGCTTTGCTGACTACTTCAGAAAGCAAGCTAGAAATTTTCTAGAAAGTTTCTGTCCTATAATTTCTCCAATTCCACATTCAGTTAAACAGATATTTGCTACATAATGTACATTGTATTAAAGGACAAAATGACCTTATTTCACCCCCATCTCTGCCTTGATTTTTATTTCATTGCACTAAATCTGGCGTGGCTGTTTATAACAGCTGTTCCACTTTTCCTTTCTTCAAGTACTGCAAGCTATAAAGTTTCATTCTAGGCTCTTTATGCAGTCAATCATTTACCTAATAAAACAGACTAATGAATCTTCCCCATATAAAGCTTCATTTAGCTGGACTTGACAAAACAGCAGTATTGCTCAAAGATGTGTGAATAAGCAACTGGAATACCTAGAGCCAGATACATTTAAGTAGCTCACAGTAGGTCATATATAGGAAAAGGATTATAATAGTAGAGGGATAAGGAAGAGGTTTTTCCTCAGGCTACCTCTGGGGCATTTGAAGTAAAGTAATTCTACCAGGACCAGCATGGTGAAGTATATATTGCAACCTAAGTTGCTCATAAAGTAGTTGTAGATATTAAATGTCTTCTAAATGCTTAATTTTAATTGGAATATTATTAGCCTGAAGGCACAAAATTATGTCTAATATATTTTTCTTTTAACAGTTTAATAAATAGTTACAGAAAATACTTAATGAAAATTTCATTATAGTATTAAAATTCATTTACTTTCTTAGTTTTCTCTTGTAATAAAATTTTAAAGTTAGAGAATCAAAGTTTAAAGTTAATATAAATAATTACTTTTAATTTACTTTCTCATGATTGAAGATGCATACTGAAGATATTGATTCAATTGGATATTTTGGTGTATATGCAGAATCTTTGCAAAACAAAACATGCATTTGAAAATATATATGTCCAAATTAATATTGTCTTTTGTATGAAATGGCTGTATACATTTCATAGGAGAACACTGTTTGTCTGTATAATGCCTTAAATAAATAATAAATGCCTGTTAACCATTTAGGAAGAATCCTTCCTTCCTTCCTTCCTTCCTTCCTTCCTTCCTTCCTTCCTTCCTTCCTTCCTTCCTTCCTTCCTTCCTTCCTTCC
>VZUI01076645.1:0-19502 GCA_013401135.1 Cettia cetti
GGCTGGGCGAGCGGGCATCCCCGGCTGGGCGAGCGGGCATCCCCGGCTGGGCGAGCGGGCATCCCCGGCTGGGCGAGCGGGCATCCCCGGCTGGGCGAGCGGGCATCCCCGGCTGGGCGAGTGGGCATCCCCGGCTGCCCGCGGGGGCCGGCCGGTCTCGCCGCGGGTGGGCTCTGGCAGCCGAGCGCCTCGTCTGCGGGAGAGGTGCGGTGAGCGAGCCTCGCCGGCCTCGGCACCTGCTCCGGTCCCTGGGGCGCCTCTCGGCCCCGGCTGCGAGTGGCGGCCGCAGGCTCCCGGCTGGTGCCTGAGCGCCGCACAGCTTAAAGCAAAAGGGGGTGGTAAAAGTTTTTCATCTCTAGTTCTTCGCACAGCGTGAGCGGTAGTGGGTTTACTCAAGTCCAGGACGACAGCAGACAGTAATTGGATCTTTCCCTCTTTTTAAGGTAATTCTCTAAAGGGGTAAGAGAAGGAGAGAGTCAGCCAGAGGCCTTTTTTCACTGGTAGTCCAGTGAAATAGATTTTCAAAAGGATGTTATTATAGTTACATCATCACAGGAATCCCCCATGGTCAGCAGCGAACACAAGGCCCTAGATTCCTTAGACAAAGCCCCCATTTTATGGACTGGAACAAAGTTTGTTTTTCTGTCGGTATTGCCATTGACAGAAAGTACAGATTTGAGCTATAAATACATATAACATAAGGATTCTTGGCAGATCTAGCAATCTAGCCTGCTAATATAGAGAGCATGAGATAGAAGGACCTGACATGAGGTTGGTGTGTGACTTTGGCAGTTGCACCTGGAGATTTATCCTGACATACAGGGTTTTGTCAGTACTTCACTTCTGCATGAGGACTTTGAATTCCATTGGAAATTGCACTAAGTATCATGAAGCACGGGACTGCAAAACCTGTTTCAGAATGGAAATCCCGGGTCTCAGGACTGCCTGTCTCCTGATAGATGGTGTTACCAGAGCAATCGGGGAATTCAATTTCTGTTACTACCAATGCGCTTTGTTAAAGTGCCTGGTTTGTTCTTGCTAAGTTAAGGGGGAAGAGTTACATGTTTGCTATTCGGATTCTTTTAAGCTCTTTTTTTTAGGTTTTTATTTTCATATGAGGTGGCATCTCTAGTAACATTCTTCATGTTTAGCGAAGGCAGATAAAATTGCTTTTATAATTTCTCTGCAGCATTTTTCTGCAAGAATGGGTTTCTTCAACACAAACCTCAGGGCTGCATCCAGGTCTTCTTCCCACGGGACTGCTCACTGTGACACCTATCCTCTTCTTTATTTTCTTTTCCCAAAATCATCCATTTATAATCCATAAAAATACAAAATGTCTTGTCCCTTCTGTATCTTCTCTGTGAACAGACTATTTGGAAGATTGAAGATCATCTTCCTTGATAAGTGAGACTACTGAGGGCCGGATATATGGAGATCCAAAAGATGGTTTAGAGTTGGCTTGGCTAGATTTCTCTCAGCTCTAAGCACCTCTGCCTCAAATTATTCCATAATAAAAAATGCACTAACTGTAGTGCTGCCTTATCCACAGTTTAGGAGAGGAATCTAAGGAGTAGCAATAAGCCACACTTTACACTTACAGTAATTACTGGAAGTTTGGAAATCTGGCTACTCAAAAAAAAGTCAGGGAAATACTCTTTTGTACCCTGCAGATCTTAAATTAAGAAGCTGACCTTCCAGCTCTTTCTATAGAAGGAAGGGCAGTTACCCTCCTTTGTGATGCCTTTCAGTGGCTATTTTTTTCATTATTGAAATGTGTTTGTTTCCCAGTGTATTTTTCCAACTTCAGGTTTCTGGTTCCTGTTATGCCTCCCATAGATAAAAGCTTTAGCTTGCTTTAGCAGCTGCCTTCAGTATAGGTACTCTAAACAATGCAACAAGAACTTACCTGCCTTATTTTCAGATAAATTAACTGACTCAGTCCCTTGGTCTTCTTTTCTTTTGCAAGACAGGTTTCAAAAAGCCTTCCTTACTGCCCTCTGTTTTCCAGCCTGCAAGAGGAGAGAGGGGGAATACTAGATAGAGCTGGTTACTCTATCTAATGGGCTGTGTTAGAGGTACCATCATTGCAGGATATTGGACAATGATGTGAAATGGGCTGGAAGGGAAAAAGATAAGGGATTGAAATAGAAAAAACATAAGGGTATAGAAAGGCAGTATTGTTTTTGAAAGCTTCATTTCCTCCTGGTAGTGAATCAGTTGATCCTGTGGTGTCTTTCAGCTCCTCAAACTTCTCACAGAGATTTTAAACATATTTGTGGTCATTCTCTAGGACTTCTCAGGCTTATTAACCAGGGCTATGCCTTGAGTGCCCTGTTGAGTTCCTTTGGCTTGGTTTGACCAGCATCAGAACTAGTATTTAGAAATCTTTCAGAGTCAACAACACCTAGTGCCAGCATGAGTTGCTACTTGGAGGTGGTGGTGGGATGTTAACAGAATGGTCCTCCTTGTCCTTTCCATGGGCTTTAATTTTCAGAGAAGTTTGTGGGAAGTAACACTGAAATCCTCACTGGGGTGCATGGGGTAATTCATGTCTGCAGAGATACAGTCTCAGGCTTTCTGCAGCCATAGGCAGACATAATGACCTCTCAGTGCAGTACTCATCTGGTACTTACAGATTTTTATTTTAGAAACCTTAAATGAAACGAACCGTAATGACTCTAGATGTAAACTGTGATTGAAAGGGGCATTTGCCAGCCAAAATACTGATGGAATGTGGTGGCAAAATGCCCTTAGTACAGATGCAACTTGTGTTAGTCAAACTGTGCTTTTGCCAGTGCACCTTTCTGTTCGCCAGAGCAACACAAGTCCTGCAGGTGAGTACACATTTGTGTGTCCATATGGGTGCTTATTTTTCAGATGAGGGCTTGAATGGTCTTCCCCTCAGCTGTTTGTAAGCAGGCAGAAATAGTAATGCAGGAATGATACTGCTTAACAAAGAGTCCCAGACTCAGTTTAAATCTCAGATCGATGCAATATGTCCCTTTGCTACTTGGTAATAATCCATCTAAAAGTGTGCTAGCTCTTTTTAGTTAGAGAGGACATTGGGAGCTGTTGTTCACTTGGCCATCTGCAAGCCTCAAAATAAGACAGTATACATGAGCTTGCTCCCCCAATACTGTTTATTTTACGTGGCATCATCTTGCCAGCTTTTCTGGGAAAATGGCTACTTTCAGGCAGATGGCAGGAACTGCAGGAAGTTGTGAAGCAGACTAATGTGTGAGCCACCAGATCTTACAGATACAAGACACCTCTGATAATCTGTGACAGGTGATGTACCAACTCCTCCTGAGCTTAAAACTATACCCCTTCGTTTTTTTACTGTGCTTCTTCAGCACTTTTTGTTGTTCCTTTTGAGGCAAAAGCATTCTGATGGGTATCTGGGGTTGCATGGAGAAGGCACAGAGCAGGAGTGATGGTTTCTTGAAGCCTTTTGTGGGCAGCACGCTGTAACTTCATGTTCAAGGACAGAGGTCTCAGCCTTCTCACTGCTGAGAATAATGGGAGTTTCTCTCTGCCCTTGTTATTTGAAAGCCATGATACTTCTCTAGACACTATTGAAGGAAGTGAAAGTTTTGCCTTGACTTAACAGAGTTTGTATGAGTCCCTCTCTATCTGCTGCATTGACCTGTGTGCAGATAACTGTGTTACCTGATGAATAATAGCTGCTTAGATGTCTCCCGTGATTCTTGGCTCTTAATCTTGGACTAAAAGCACATGTTTTATATTTAAGACTGCTTCCATGCATGTGAATCAGCTGATCTGGAGAGACAAGTTATATCAACCCGGGGAGCAGACCTCCTGAGAGCCCTTCTGGAGCAGTGCAGTTCTCCCCTGTGTGTTCCCCATGTGTTTGCTGACTGTCCCTGCTTTGGCCCTAGAATAATTAATCAATAATTTGACTAAAGGAGAAGACTAATTTATTGCAACTCAGCAAAAACCAATAACAGAAGGAATCTTTTAAGGACCTAAATTTTGTTTACAGTGGTATCTTTTCTTCACATTTCCTTTCCCTCTTGCTATCATTCTTTGAGGCTTACCCTTTTCTCTTTGCCTCAATACTTGTTTTAACATCACATTCCCTCCTTGCTGGCCTTCCCTTCCTCTACCCTTTGTTTTCTCTCCCTAGCAGAAAAATTATATTAGTTCCTTATTCTTTTCTCTCTGCATCTGTTATGTGGTACAAATAATTCCAAATCCGGTTTCTCAGTTATTAATTTTTTTCACTTCAGCCCAGCAGAAAGGTGGAGTGTGTTTTGTATTCAAACAATGAGGAGTTATAGTAAGGCAAAGACACAAAACTGCCTAGTATGATTAAATATAAATAAGTAAAATAGAGGATATATTTCATATCTATTTATATCACTTTATATCAAGCCTTCCTTGATTCTAATATTTTCAGGCTGAATTTGACAGAAAAAGCTATGCTATGCTAGCACTTAAACTATGCTGTGTTAGTATTGAAAGTTAATCACTGTAGGTCTTAGACCACATGCAGAGAAAATATGGATTTCTCTTGCCTTAAACTATTCACCCCTTCCATTTTGTATCCATTAAAACAGATCTTAGCTTTTAAAGGGCATAGACAGCTGTATTAAATCCTTACTATTCAAGGCATACCCTTGTTTCGTGTTTTGCACATTAGGCCACACTGTTAGGATCAGAGTGGTTACCAGGTCACTTGGTAATTGGGGCAAAGACATTTCAAATGATTGCTATTATATATTGCCAGAAATTAAAATATTTAATAAAGCAGGGTTATGGGGGAAAAAACCCAAAACAACAACAACAAACCAACCCAGACTGTTTCTGATGTTTTCTCATATTTGAACCTGTCTGTCCTGGTTTTAAAGACTGTTCCACTGACACTGAGCTTGTAAAAGAGTTTCTTCTCAGAATCTCACAGCACAAAGTTGGGGGACTATCTAAACTCCTGTGACTTACTTTATAATATGTTTATCTTCTCTTTAAGTAATATAAAATTTTGTCATTTTTGTTAATCTCACTATTCAAAGTCATATGATGTTGTTTCTTTCATCGGTTTGTTTCTAGTTACATTTTAAGCAATTGCTGAACCAGAAGGTGGTTTGTATCATAATTCTGATTTATTTCAGATCTTAGCTTGCTCCTAAATGAATTAATTCTTTGTCCTTTTTAGCTCAAACTGCTCACAGAGCTTTGTCACACACTTATATCACTTTGTTACAGGCTATCAACTTCTGCCAGTCTTCATTGCCTAGGAACGCAAATTACTTCTGCAAAAACCAAAGAAAAGATAGTTCAGGTTGTATGTGCTTATGACTGTAAACTGTGGGGTGCATTAAACAATGAATGGCTTAAAAAATCTATAACCTTTTGGAATGAAACAAGAAAATTGACCTAAATCATACCCCCTAGTGTGCAGTTATCTATTCATGTACATAATCTGCTGCACTTGGCAAAGCCTGTGAATGTTGTATTCTTGCCTTTCACTATCTCCACAGTAGTAATAATAATGCAACAAAAATTGTGCTGATGGGATAGGAGGGTATTGTACTGGAGACAAAATAAAAAAAAACAGTGATTCCATTCTCTCTTTGTACTGAAAGAGCCCGTGGGAAAACTGTCCCTTTATTTCCCACAATATTTTCTTTTTCACAGAAAGCTGAATAGCAAGAAAATGCAGGAAAGCCTAGTTTCTCAGCCTTTAATGGCCTCTCAAACTATTTTAAAAACACCTTGTGCAAATTCAGTACTTTGTCTGATAATTATAAATTAAAGAGCCTTCGTATTTTTCCAATATGTTTAAAGCATAGAACTCAGAAGATTATAGTAAATTATATTCTTTGTTAGGGGCTAAGATGGAAAACCCCCTGTGTTTTAGTCTTACTACTGGTGATGTCCACATCTTTTACAGCAGGCCTAATATGCATAACATTTACTGGCTTTTATTGTTTACTCATCAGTGACTGCTGGGGCAGGGAAGTAAAAAAATTCTAGACTTCCACGTTGACAAGCATATGAGTCTTTTTGAACAAAATTGTGATAAAATGCAGTAGTAATATTAGTTAATACTAGTATTGATTTTGAAGTCTTTAAGTAGAGATCATGCCTTCACAGTCTTCATTCAGTGAAGTTTAATTAAGTTTAATTTTTTCCCCATAAAGTTTCTGATCTCACTAAACCAAGTGATGAATTAGGAGTAAGAATGATTGTTTGGTTGCCTCCCATTTTTTGTGTTATTTTTCATGAGGTACTGTGTAAGTGTATATATATGTCTATAAGTCGTCTGTGCTTTCTCATATGGTATAATGTCCATTTTTGCTAAAGAATTAACTTTAACTATTACCCATTTACTCTGGTGTTCTTTCTGGTTCTCTCTTCTGATACTGCAGTGATCTGTATAGTTTGTAAACTAAGTTCTGTTTTTAATCCTAAAGACTACCTGTTGGAACCAGTTTAACAGTTTGATGTGGCTGAAAACAAGACATAGACCATTTCTGATTGCCTTGTGGAACTTCAGTGGTCCAGTATTTTGACAGCCACTAATAAACACTGATGTATTTTTCCAAACTATCTATATTGTGCTCCCCATTTGAAGAGAATTGGTGGTCTCTAATTAATGTCTTGGTCTCAGATTCTGGAACCAAAGTCCTGGTGTACTGGGCCATGCACTAAGGCTTTTTTCTGGAGGTGTCCTGCAGTGTGTTCCAGGGATGTGATTGCCCCACCATTTAAGATGGAGACTTGTTTGCTTTTGCTCTCAGTCAGCCCATTTGCGAACTTCTTCTCAGTGGAAGCCAGGGCATTTGAGAGAGATGTGTGTGCCTGGGAGAGATAAATTCATGTTCAGCCAGCCTTGCCTTTGTAGGAGGCTGTGCTTAAAGTGCAGAGCATGTCCACATCTTAAACCTGGGATGCATACTTGAATTCCCTAAACTGGAAGTTCTTATGGTGCCTGGAAAGCTCAGCTGCATCTAAACTGACAAAATGGTGTGGAAACAGGAACTAAAATTGCTCTCCTCAAAAATCAGCTTGGCTCTCACCTAGCTCCTGAAGAACAGACAGTCTCTAAAAACTCACTGTTTTTTCTATTTTTGCCCTTTTTTGATGTGTTTTTACCCTTGAGCCCCCAGATTCAACAGCCAAGGTGTCCGCTCTGTCTCTCTGAGACTGCTCCATCTAGTTCACATTCCTCAAGCCCATCTCCCAGACTGCGCTCCATGCTGAGCTGCAGCTGACAGCATCTGCTCCTGCTTTTAGTGGGACTCAGCTAAAGGAGTCTCAGGTAATTTTTACTTTTGCCTAAGCAGGTATTTGCCTTCATCTGTACTCTGTACTCTGACCAGCAACCTGTATGTCTTCTGCACTAAGTTCCTTTCCAGTCTTTCCCGCTGAAGCTGCTTCACATGAGTGTAAAGTATTAAAGTTTGTTTGGGTGCAGGAGAGCATGTGGGAGAAAGAGAATGGGCTCTTCAGCACCTTGCTTCAAATGCTCAGGAGGAAAGAGGAGTCTTTGGCTCCAGATACTAAATACAGCATTGTATTGTAAACTAAACAGTCACTGCGTATAATATAAACTAGCCCTGAAACAAAGACTAGAACCCAGGGGCCTCTGTTAGGGATTAGTGTTCGCTCTCTTGCATCTGCTTCTTCTGGTCCAATGAATCTTTGCAGAAAAGAAATTAATAGAAAATAGCTTCAATGATTAAGAATGCAATCTCCATTCCTTCTCACTTGTCAGCCAACAGTCACCCTAGGAATGTGATTTTCAGTCTTCTCAAGACAACCCCTCCCCCCACCCAACAAACCACAAACAACGCCCAAAACGTGTTTCTCCCATTTGGGTGGAATGCTTTAACCACAGGACGGATAAATGGATGGCATAGATTTCTTGATTTCTTCCTCTCTCATATTTAAATTCTTTGCATATATCCTTTAAATTATGCTGTTAGACATCTGCATTTATCATCTTGCCTTGTTATCTGGACATATCTTTTTTCTCTTCTGTCGATCAACAGGGATATTTGGCTAAGGCAGGCTCTGAGCATTCATCTTACTTTATTAGTACCGCCAGATAAGCCCTGGAAGTACAGCGAGAAGGCTAGTGTTGTTTATTTTACTTTTTGAGAACTTTCTGTGTATTTCTTACAGTCAGGGCTCTTCCCTGCTTTCTAAATCTTTAGCTGTCTTGACACTCAGAGCTGAAATCAGTGTATAATATTTTTAACCTAGTTATGTCCTTACAGACATCAGCAGCAAAGCAAAGCATGCTTTGTTGTAGGAAAGGAATGGTATCTGGGTAAGTCTTCCAGCAAAACCTGTGTGATGGCAGCATAGCTTGTTCTTTGATGTCTCTCTGGCAGTTGTCATAACTGGGTTAAGAAACAAACAGTAGAGCATGCATTTTTCATGTTTGAGTAAATGGCTTTAAGTGTCACTTTGCTGGCCATAAACCACTAGGGTTATCTCAGGAGGAGGGTGGAAAAGTCAGAGGGGTCGGTTTTAGCCCCCATATGGAGTGAAAGTGCACGTTTTAATGGCTGAAATATTTTCAGGATGGAGAAAATGAGTCTTTGTTCCACTTCAGGAGAGACTAGCAGACATCCTGAAGCAAAATTCGATGTTAGCTTTTAGGAAATCATTAAATGTACCCCTGGGAGGCACTTTGGTGATGTTTTGATGAAAAAGATATTTTTTATAGGTTTTGAAGTAGTGGTCATATCAATGATAGCAGATATCATCGGCATCTGATCATTGTATAAGAAATACGTACAAAAGAAATTGAAATCAAAAACATGAAATGCAAGACTTTTACTTTTCTGGATAAGTGATCTGCAGCTTGAGGTTTAGATTGTTACCTCTCTCACATCATGCATCTCTAAAATCTTACCAATTTACTGCTTGCATTTGGTTTTCTTTGAATGTCAGGAAACACCTTTAAATTATCCTGCTTGGTCACAGAATCACAGAATGGCCGGGGTTGAAAGGGACCTTTGAGATCATCTAATTCAAAGCCTCCTTCAGTGTATAGGGACACCTTTCGCTCAGAGCTCCATCCAACCTGCATTTAAACACTTCCAGGGCTGGTGCATCCACAGCTTCTCTGGACAGCCTGTTCCAGTGCCTCACGACCCTCACAGTAAAAGCTTTTCTCCTAATAGGCAATCTAAGCCTACTCTTTTTTCAGTGTGAATCTCTTTCCCTTTGTCCTGTCACTTCATGCTGTTATAAAAAGTCTCTTTCTCTTTCTTGTAGGCTCCTTTCAGGTTCTGGAAAGCTGCAGGTAGGTCACCTGAAAGCCCACTCTTTTCCAGGCTGAACAAATCCAAATCTCTCAGCCTTTCCTCAAAGGAGATGTACTCCATCTCTCTAATCAACTTGATGGCCTCCTCTGGATTCACTCCAGCAGGTCCATGTCCTGCCTGTGCTGGGACCCCAGACCTGTTTGCAGCCCTGCAGGTGGTGTCTCTCTCACCAAAGCAGAGCAGAGGGGCAGAATCCCTTCCCTCTCCCTGCTGCCCACGCTGCTTTTGGTGCAGCCCAGGACACGTTTGACTTTCTGGGCTGTGAGTGCACATTTCTGGGTCATGTCCATCCTCTCATCCACCAGCACCCCCAAGTCCTTCTCAGAAGGGCTGCTCTTGATCTGTTCATCCTGCAGTTCCTCTCTGGAGCAAGCTGGGAAATTCACAGAAAATAACACAGTACAACAAGAAAGACCAGTTAATGTGTGGAGAATGTAGACTCAAAAAATTTGGAGTTTTGTTGTGCCCATTCCCAGACATACACAGAGCAACATATGGAGTCCTAGGTGTTATAGCAGCCAAACAGTAAAAGATAACAGAGATAGAAGCTGATAGAGAGGGCAGTGACCAAGAATGCTTAGGAATCTTCTATTCTGCAAGATCTAAATGTTATCAAACATGCAAGTGGTTGCACTCTTAAAAACATCTGCTTTTTGTAACTGGGGCACAATTCCTCAGATCCCTGGGAAGTATAAATCAGTATTGGCTGCTGCATCATTGAGGACCATCTCACAGCAGCATATCTGAGATCATTGTGCAATTATAACTGTGCTCGTTTATGCTTATTTTGAGAAAATCCAAGGTATTTGAAAAGACCTGTTTGAAATTCAGTATTCTTTGAGGTGATATATGCAGTTGATTCTGTGGAATTCAAATATAAAGGGGGCATTTTTGGTGTGAGATGTGCAGCAGTTTTGCTAAAGTGATGTGTTAGTATGAGTCCTTGAGTTCATTCTGCTCCTTGCTGTAAGGTTGTGTGCTTCTTGCTCATCTCCAGCGAGTTGTTGCCAGCACCTTCTTCGCCTTCAACCTTGATGGCTCTTCCATGGTACAAGGTTTGCTGAAATTGAAAAGATCACGGTAAATTTGAGACACTAAACAGGCATGAAAGAAAGGGGTGACAAGAAGGTGTTGCTTCATTGACACTACTCCTGGTGCTAGAAGAATGGGCAGTAGTAGAGTTCTCACGTGCTGCTTTGTGGGGACCCTGCAGTTCTGCTGAAACTGAGTTAATTTTGTAGTAGGGTGATTATGGAAGAACAAGAGTGAGAAGATTAAATGGTGATAGATTGCAAGGGATGTGTAACTGAGCAGTTGTACATGTTTTATACCCTCAGCATCAAAATAAATAGGCTAGAGGTGTGCTGACCTGTTGCATAGCAACCAGGAGGAAGCACAGAACCAAATCTCTGGATGCTTGTGATTTGTAAACCTTTACAGAACAAAGTACAAGACCTTTGCCCATCTGCTAGAAATGTTCAAAAGCTGAAGGATAAAAATGGTACATCCCCTGAAATGTAACACTTGACAACCATTTTTATTTATAGATAAATACACAGATGCAGTGTAAAAAGCCTGACTATTTTGCCTCAAGGTTATGTAGAAAAAATACTTAGTGTCTCCAGTTTTACTTGGTGTTTTCCTGAATTCATCACACACAGGAGATTCCTTTAAATACTGCAAATGCTGAGTTTTTGCAGCTGCAAATATTTGCTCATTGTTGTGATTTCATAAACATTGATATGCCCATTTAGCAAAATTATTTATATTATTTGACTGAAGTCAAGTACAAATTCTGATGCATGATGAAAAGAGGCACTCATGTTTATTTAAAAATTGCTGTTGAGATGCTTCTAGCCCCTCTTGCCCGTTTGAAGTGTGTTTCAAACATTATTTTCAAATGAATGCAATGTATTGGAATGCATTTATACTAGGCTAGCAACTCCCTCCAGTTTCTTGCAGACCAAAGATGTTTATCTGCTTTGTGCAGTTGCATACTTTGCATGCACACTTTATAGTTGTGGAAGTCATAGGTAGACCTCATGAGATTTTTTTTCTATTGTAAAAATATATAATATTCCTAACTCTAGGAGAGATGCTAATTTGTACCAAGTAGAGATAAATATGTACATTATAGAAATGAATAATTTTTTTCCAGTGGAACACTTCAAATGTCAGAGTTTTAATAGTAATAGTACTCCCACTCTATAAATCCATTCTTTTAAACCAAAACCCCTGAGTGATATATTTTATTGTGCAACATCCTTTGCATTTCATACGAATACGTTTTGCAGTTTTGGACTCAAGTAACTGGCTGTCTGTGAAGGCATGTGAATAATGCATGTACAGCATCTCTAAATGCTAGATGCTGCCTATTTATTTATCAATTATTTATAGTTAGTTATATAGGATGATTAATGCCATATGTAACAGTATTTAATGAACCCCTTTGGTAATTGCAATAGAGATAATAATGAAAAGGGTAACGCAGGAAGTCACAAACCAGGAAAGATCTCAAGGCTCATGAAGGGTAAAATTTCTACTCCTTTTGGAAAAATTCTACTCTAGTACAGCCTACTGAATGAATAGCATGTAAAAATCCTATGAACACCAAAACTAGTAAAATTTGTAGGCTTTTATATGTGGTACCAGAATTGTAAACAGGTTCTTTTTCACATGAGCTTGGCAAAAGCATGCAGACAAAATGCTATTCCAGCAAATACAAACAACAGGCTTGAAGAGAAGGGAGATCTTATATATTGTTTACTTTTTCTACCTAAAAAGTGCACTGTTGTAATTGTCTTTTTATTTTATTTGATCTACATTGGACATTTTGTGCTTATTTTTTCCTATATTTTGTCCAACCTATGTCCATGTCTTGCAACTCTTTGCACCTGTTTTTCTTGTCTATTACTCTAACAAGTATCAACTTATTGGTATGGAAATTCAAGTAAAACCTTTTTAGATACCTGGGACTGTTTCTGCTCTTAAGTGTTCATATAAATGCTTTGAAAAAAATATCTGCTCGAGTATTGTGATATTGATCACTGATAAAAGACCTTATAGCTTGTAAAGCTGAAGTAAAACTGGCTTGCACCTGTAAAAGTGCTTGCATGGCTTTTAGTCCAGTTGAGGATAAAATGCTGTTGTTTGCATGTTTATATTCTTACTGCTACCACAGCTGAAATGGTTGTGAGATGTTACTATCTGTGGGATGAGCTTAGTGGAGTAGCTTTGTATATGTTGTGTACAGCAGAGAAGTTTATGCAAACATCATTATCATTTAAAGACTAATGTAAATTGCCTTTCAAATATTTTCTTTCATACAGTGACAAGCTAAAAGGAACTGCTGGGAGCATTTTAAGGACAGGATTCTTCTCACCCTGTCTGAGACATTTACAGTGGAGATTTCTAGAACTTAATATAGGTCACTCAGGGCCCTTTATCATCATTGAAGAGGATTTGGTTACTTTGGGGCGTGCTTAATCTTAGCTGCTTTTAAACATCTGCATTAGGAAAAGTGGAATCACGTCCTTGGATACCCAGACTCTTTTGATTTTACCTGTACTGTTGGCAGGATACCTCTGCATGTACACGGTGGGCACCCAGGATGCTGTGAGCTAAGCCAGCAGATGGTGAAGTCCCAGAAAGCAGTCCCTGGAAGCCAGTGCTGCATGTGCACGGCCTGGGTAGCTGCCATCGTGCTGGGTCTGGTGTGTAAGTGGAATTAACTGTGTTTCCAAGCCTAAGAGGGGACTCTGAGGCATGTTTAATGCACATAGGGAAGACTGACAACTTGAAATGGAGCATTCCATTTTGTTAAAAGGCATGCCCTGAGGAGCCAGCTCCTTTCTTCAGTATCTCAAAGGAAGGAGAATTTTCATCAAGCATTGGGAGTTTAGGCAGGTGCTCTCTGTGTAAGGTCCTGATAACAAGAATCTGTGCTAGCACGTGTGGTAAGCTCTTCTGGAGTGGGAGGACTCTCTCACCCCTTTTAAAACCATGACAGTAAACTGGGCCAAGCAAATAAAAATTGATCTAAGATCTAGGATTATGCATCTCCCTTAAAAAGGGGAGCCCCAGGCTGTTGCCCTGCTATCATAATTATTTCTACACTTATTCAACATTCAGTGTATCCTATGTGTTCCTTCTCCCACACAGGGGATTTAATTGCTTCAATACAAAATGTGCTCCTTAGTGATTCCCTCTGACCAGTGCCTTCTCCCACGCTGGAGATTAGGTTGTGCATAAGCCCTGGGCTGTCATTCTGCACCACAGAGAATGTTAAAAGTAAATCTCTTTTATTGTTTGCCTTTATCTCTCTTGGTGTGGCATGCCTTTTGGCACTCAGAATGGCTTTTATTAGAAATTTGCTCCCAGTAATGAACAGTGTTAACTCCATGGTTAGTGCCAAGTGGAGTGATAAGTACATTTACCTCCTTTCTTGCTACCAGCCTGCTGGCATCTGAGAAGGGTGGTTGCATACCCTTGGCGTTCAGTTTGTGCTAAAATTGTAAACAGCCAGTCTGCAGGTTGGTAGGCTGTCTAGGGGGCTCGGGCATGACTATAATATATTCAGGATGAAAGTATATAGCTGAGCTCTGGCAACATTCTTTGAAGGAAATTTAACGCATCATCTTTGTTGTATGTAAGATCTATTTTGTTAAAAATAGAGCAAAGTTATAATAGGATTTGATCACTCTGACTGGAGCATTGTTAAAAAGAGGCCAGGCACTAAATCATTGATGCTTAAATCAGGGGAAAAGCTAGTTAGCTTCCCTGGCATTAAGGGAATGAATTTTTAGAAAGCCATTCATTGATATCTGACAAACAGCTTGAAAGGGATGCCAAACCCTCAGGGTTTCTGTCAGTAGCCTTAAAATGCATTTGCATATTTTTTGCATGGAAACGGGAGCTCTCTCTCAGTTACCAAACTGCAGAACTAAAAGGATGCAAAAACTCTATCTAGTCCAAAGGGCTCTGAGGGGTGACTTCATAATCAGAATTCAAATGTGTGCAACAGATTAGGAAAATGACTTCAAGTGGGATTTCAACCATATCTAAGAGAGACACTGAAATTCTGAACAGATTGGTAGGCAAAGCACTACCTGCACTGCCATTAAAATGCTTACTTTTTTCTCTCTTATGTCATGGGCATATCTCATGTAAAAATAGCTCACTGATGTCAGCTGAGTACACAGAATAATGTTGTTTAAGGTCCTCCACATGCCGCCATTGGTTGTCAACTGTCCTTCCCAGCCATACCATTTTCTTGCAGCTGTTGTGGATTGAATTAGAGGCCCCCAGCCTTGAAAGGGTGCCTTGCCAGCATGGGCAGCTCTGCTGAAGTGCAGAATCTGTGACAGTGTGAGCTGGAGTTTTAGCTGCTCTTATGCCTGTCCTTTTCATTAAATGGTTTCCTTGTCTGAATCCAAATGTTATTCTATTCTTTCCTTTAAGGAAAATGCTTCCAAAGACAACAAAGTGTTTGGGGCTGAGATTGTGCTTAATGTGCAGGTGGTGTTTTGTTGGCAATATCCTCTATGTCACAGGCTAACTATGCTTTTATCATTTTGAGGAGGAAGCTGATGTCTGCAGTGAAATTCATGATGGGTGAAAGTGCCATGTAATTTTTAGCAGATAATTTTCCTCTCTGGTCATCCACCCATCCAGGCAGTAATATGAGTAGAGTTCTCATTATACTAACGGAGAGTTGACATTCAAATTTCCCATGCATCAAGTGAACAATAGGCTTCCATTGCGCATACATGGCACTGCCATTGATCTGATTGATTCTGGGTCGCAGCAGAGGATATGGCTGGTGATGTGTGAACAGGAAGGGCACAGTTAACCCTTTTCATGAATGGCTGTATTAGAACTGTATTTGAGACAAAGTCATAATAAGTAAATAAGTATTGATACAGTTAGATTACAGTTCATGATTATGATGTTAGAAAATCAATAAATAAGCAGTAACTTAAGTTCTGGATTTGTGCAACACTGGTGGGGTTTTAAAACTGTAGAAAAAGATTGGTATCATATCTTCTTTAAAGATTTGGCTCCATATCTATATAGTATGACTTTATTTCCTTACCCTTCATTTTCAAGGCTCGTGTACATCAGCATAGGCTGACAGATTTAAAAGACAAAGAGTATTTGTGGCTGCACATCACTATTCTAAAGAAAAGTGGGTTTAAATGGTGGAAGGGGTCTTTCAGTATTTCAGAAGAAATGTTTTTGCCAAGTTTGTGTGGTTGGCATCAAATCAGGAGTGTTAGGCAGGTCTCCTGCCTCTGGAGAGATGGTCTGAACACAAGACTGTTGGCAGAGCAACACACTGCTTCATTAAAGAGAAACTTCGATTTGCTGGGTTGCCTGGTTTTGTGCCTTGTTTCATTCAGCTTCTTGGGGGAATGGCCCAGCTTTCCCTGGAAAGAGTGGAGGAGATTCCTGGGCAGAATAGCTGAGAGCTTGGTGAGAGTGCTCTCTGGATGGAGGGGTGAATGTGAGAAGGATACTGAGACTGAACTTAAGGACTGTGTAGGACTGTGTTGTTGGAACAGGGGATCCTGCCTGGCAGCTGTGCAGAGCACCTGCAGAAGCAAAAGTTCTACTGTTTCCATTTTTTGCAAGTAAAATTATTACTTACCTAAAAAGTATAGGGCTGTTTGGGGCAGCTCTGATTCAGGTACTTGAAATCTATTTGTGAGTCTGAGTTCTGCAGTCTGGCAGAGATGCTGAAGATCATGGAAATCAAAATACTTTAGCTTCACTTTGAAAGCATTAAAGCATTTTGAACAGCAATAGGTTTGTTTCACAAAGGTAATTTTGTAGTAGAGGCTGTCTGAAAATATATTCCACATTTGGTGATATTCTGGTCTAGTTTCTTGAAATAAAAATTGCAAAGAAAATATTCCACTTTCTACAATGTCAGTATAATCCGAGTGTTTATATAGAAATTTATTTGTTGCAATTTTGGAACCCCTCCTTTTGATATAATTAACTATCTTTGTTTTTCAGTAAATAGGGTAATCATTCAATTTTCACCTTGATTTCCATATTTTTGTTTCCGGCAGAGTCAAAATGTCAGACAAAAGTGATTTAAAAGCAGAACTTGAGCGCAAAAAACAACGTTTGGCTCAGATAAGAGAAGAAAAGAAACGGAAGGAGGAAGAAAGGAAGAAAAAAGAGGTAAATTTGCAAAACCACCTTTTAGGTAGCTCATGCTAGCACAAGGGGCTTGCTGAGGTTTTGACATCTCAGTATTGTATGCCCCAAGGTATCTGTCATGTAGAATGAGGTACTCAAACCCACATCAGACTAACCTTAAAATGAAAAAGCTTATTTTTAGTCAGGAATGTTGGGGTGAAAGAATTGCTTTTAAAACCATGGCACTGTCAAATGACAACAGTTTAGACAACATGATGTGCATGTGTATGGAAAAAGAAAAATTGATTTGCCAAAATGATTTGTCCTGGGCTCTCCTTCAATGGAAAGGGAGTGGAGAGTGGGGAAAGACAGAAAGAGGACTCACATTTTTTCAAGCCATTACAATCTAAATATGTATTTTTGTACTCTGAAGACTAGTTTGATTACTAGCTAAGGTAGCAGATTTACAATTATTATTCTCCAGTAAAGTAAAACATAATTGCAGTTGCATTTTCCTCTTCTGGCATGGGTGCATCTTTCAGTTCTGTTAAAGTTTGATTGACATATTAGTTTATTTGTCCTTGACAACATGCATTAGGTTTATCATTAAGGGATTTGTACTTCTTTTTATTCAGTCACTTAGTGGAATAGAGGTGAGAATTGACAGGGAGTGGATATTCATTTTCATGCAAAGTCAGGGAAGCATTAAGTGATTATGCTTCCTTTCCTTCAAATGTCAACACTTACTATAGTTTAAAGCACCTGTTATCCTTTACTAATAACTGGTTTCCTTTTAAACTGACACTTTAATATTGTACATGAATTTCATGGAATTACTGTGGAAATGTGATGTGATCCAAGAAATCAGCATTCCAGTTTTGGCTGTCTTTTTAATCTTTTTTCATTTGATCCACTTTTGTGCAGCTACAGCCCACGCCTCAGTGAGGCTCCTGCACTCACTGGGGCAGACCTCCACAAGCAGATCTTTAAATGGTGATGCTTTCAGTGTTCATTACTAAAGAGCTAGAGAGAAGGGGGCCAAGCTAGTGGCTCAAGGGAGCTATTAGGTACTTTCTCTTTGTCCCCTGAACTGGACTTCATGCCTCATGGAGAACTTGTGGTGGTTGAAACGTTCCATTGGCCCCCAGAGCCGTGTCTGCAGATAATGCTACAGCGCATAGTTGTGTAAATGGCCCATGCTGTGGTGCTGGATGGGTCCAGGAGTGAAGGCTGACACTCACAAAGGTGCTTGGCCATTCACACTGGTGCAGGAAAGCTGTCTACAACCCTGCATACTGTGAGATAGTTCATGGGAAGAGCTGAGCACAGGAATATGCCTGGGCTTTGACTATAAAATCAATGTTTCCTAGCTGTGTCCAAACTGGAGAATATGGGGTTACTTCTGAATTTCCAGGTTTTCTGTTGTGCCTGCTCTAAGATCAACACCAGTCTGAGGAACTGTACAAGTCCTCTTTTCCAACACTCTGGTTTCAACAGAAAGGGCAACCTCATTGTGGGATTCTGGTTAATGGAGGTGTTCCTACTGTTTTTAGATGCTCATAGATCAGAGTGGGAGAATGCTGATGTGTGGGAGCTCCAAGGAGGTAGAGATAGCTAAGCAGAGAGGGAAGGGTATTGTTGACCTTCAGTGGGCCAAGGGCTGTCAGAGTCCTACTTTAGAGATGTCAATTCTTTCCTTTGGACCTCTTGGATATTGAAGTTTAATTGTTGAAGTTTTGTTCTTCATCCTGAAGTAAGTAGGAAAGAGCCTGTTTTATTCAGGATAATGAAACTTCCTGTTCTATGGTCAGCTTTTATGTTAGTTGAGTAAGTTGCACCGAATGAGTGAGAGGCAGAAAATTTCCATCATTGGCCTGTAAAAATTCTTGCTAACATCCTAGCAAAGATCAATTTTACCATCCATTTAAGGAAAAATACTGATATATACATTATAAATTACCTAAGTTATAAATTACCTAAAAGTATAAAAATGAATTTCAAATTGTACCTAAGCAGTAGTGCATACAAATATTTCCACGCATATAATTGCTGGAGCTGATTATATGTGAAATAATTCCTAGAGCTGATTATATATTAAATATTTTTTTCTGTTTTATTCTGGTTTAACTCAGGCTGATCTACAGCAGAAGAAGGAGCCAGCTCAGGAAGATTCTGACCTAGACCGTAAAAGGAGAGAGACAGAAGCTTTGTTACAGAGCATTGGTATTTCCCCAGAACCACCTCTAGGTATTTAAGAGAACCACACTGTAAAGCATTCAGCTCTGCCACAACTATTGCTTTCTTTCTACTAAAGCATGCTTGGCTTTTTTGATTTTTGGCTGTATTAGTGAAGTGAACTCTTCTGTTTGAATGCCTGCCATACCATTCACATATACAAGCTCATGGCATTTTGAGTACTTGTCATTGCCAAAAACATCTGTTTCATTTCTTCAAGAATTTTTTATGAACATAATGCAAGTTGGTTTTGCATACCGGCAGTGATTTCTTTTCTGATGGACTGTTTTATCTTCTCACTCAAAAATATAAGTGCTGTACTTCATTAGCCCCAAGTTTTGTTTCAAAAATTCAAAGTACTTGAACTTGTGAGGAGGAGAATAGTCATGTGGGAACTCCCACTGATTTTCTTTTAAAATTAAGCAAAACTGGAGAAGGAAAATAAAAAAATTAAAAACCAAAACAAACCACAATTAGAAAACCCCTATTGACAGACACTATTGTAGATTTTTTTGCTCTGGTTTCTTGTGCTTGACCTCTTTTTTGGTTTTGATGTTTTAGTTCTAGAACCTGAAGTCTTCAGTTTGAAAATACATACAGCATCTGAGTATGTGTTACCTTGATTAAGAGGTGCTTCATTTATTGAATGGTCCTAAAGCAAGAAATTCCCCTCCCCTTTCCCTTCCCCTTTCTTCCCCTTCCCCTTCCTCCTTTTCCTTTCTCCTTCTTCCCTTTCTCCTTCTCCTTCTCCTTCTCCTTCTCCTTCTCCTTCTCCTTCTCCTTCTCCTTCTCCTTCTCCTTCTCCTTCTC
>VZUI01076650.1:0-136645 GCA_013401135.1 Cettia cetti
CTCCGTGTCCCCCCTGCCCCGCCGCCGGGCCATGGCGGCGCCGCCGGCCTCGCCCGGGCCCCGCGGCCGCTTCGAGCAGGAGCAGGACCGCGCCGTCCGCGCCCTGGTGCGCTGCGTGACCGGCCTGCCCCAGGAGGAGCTGGGCGGAGAGCGCTTCCAGGCGGCGCTCAATTTCGCCTGGTCCAACTTCAGGTCAGCGGGAGCATGCAGGGTCCCGGTGCCTGCCGCGGGGGTGTGGGACGGAGCCGCGGCCCGCCGTGCCCGCCGTGCGCCCGGTCTGGGGAAGCGCCGGGGGCCGTGTACGAGTCTGCCGCAGGATCAATGACTGCTACTCCGTCACATTTGAATCTTGGTCTTACAAGGATTCTCCCCGGCTCTGTTAAAGGGTGCCTTGCAGCGTGTTCATTTAGCCGCCCAAAACCTTGCTGGAGGGAGATACGTTATGGTTGTGCATAAAGAGCAGTGAGGAGGACTGCCAAATTGAGATGAACCTTCCGGCTAGGAGTGCTGTGCTGCTTGTGTGAAAGGTTATCAGTCTGCAGGAAGAGGACGTCTTTGGTGTTGTTTGAGCTTGTCAGAAACGTGGTCTTTATTAATTTGTAATACATAGTAGCCCTTTATACTGCCACCTAAAATGCCCTTACTCAAGTTTCACACGCAGTTTTCAGCTATCACAGTTATTGTTCCAGTCTGTTCTGCCAGCTTGAGTTGGACTCGATAATCCTTGTGGTCCCTTCCGACTCAGAATATTCTGTGGAAGCTGTGAAACTTACATGATGTATTTCCAATTACGCGTACTACCACTAACTACTGCCTCTTTGAAATCGTATGCAGCTAATCCATATAAAATCGATGCTACTTTACATTTTTCATGCTGATTCAGTGCATTTTGGGGGGAGCAGTAGCATAACTGCATTGCATCTCTGAATCCTAACTACTAATAGGCTCAAATAAAATTATTTTAATACGCAAATCTCACCCTCAGTTGTGGTCACCCAGGTGCTTGTTGTAGCTATGTGCTCTTTTAGGTTGGAGGACTGTTGGGGTTTCATTTGAGTTTTTTACCTATCAAGAAAAGAGAGGGGGTGATGCAGAGTGAACAAGAAACTTTTGACAGGGAGGGTTGGGAAGAGGGAGGGTTTTTTCATGCCAGAATTGTTGTCCAAGGAATGTGCATAGAACATCAGCCTGAAATTATCTAGTATTACATTTGCAAACCTTAGGTTGTAGCAGAAATGCCTTAGTTTCAAATTTGTGAAACCTGTGATTTGTATTGTTAGATATGATGATGTTTCTGTGCTGTAGTTCTCGGATCCACCTATTTATTTCCATGCAGCACTCTAGTCCTCTTCTATTCATGATGTTCCCAACTTGCCAATAAAAAAGGATATTTTTTTGCATGTATGTTAGTCATCGACTAAAGCTTTGAGTAACAGACTAAAGAATTTTCACTAATAACTTCCCTGCAGCTTAACTTTTCTTTTCAGGACAGATTTTTGATTTGATTTTTTTTTGTTGTCTTTTCAGTGTGATATTCTAAATCTTCCAGTTCTTATACTTACTCCCATTTTGAATTAATGTTTTCCCATGTAAGCTAAAGTGCTGTAATAAATTAGATATTTTCTTACACCTCAATGCCACCTACTTAGTCAGTGCTATATTTTATCATGGTCTTATTCCAAATCCTTATACACAGTTGAAATCAGACTAATATCTCTGTAATTAACAAAGTCTTTTTTTCTTTTCTTTAACATGGGCCTGTCTTCATCCTGCAGTGTTACTTACTAAAACTCCTTGCTAACTGCCTTACAGTTTCACTTGCTACTTTGCCAATTACTTTGGCATTGAGGTGCTTTCATACTTTCTTTTCACTTTCAGTCTATTTAGCTTAACTGTTGCACTTGATTGAGATTCAGCAGTTTTCATTTCTGTCTGTGGTCGTGAGAATTTTACCACTTTCTGTCACCTGTTGCTGGAAACATTGGTTTAGTTTTGAGGGCATATGGAGTGTCTTCACCTTGTGCTTAGTGCTGTCACATCTTATTCCCTGTTTTTATAATCTCTGTATCTGAAGAACCTATTCATACCCTAATTTAGTCCATTTTACTTTTCATTAGTTCTTGTTTTGTTCCTATACATATATATTTATTGGTGTATCTGTCTGTATTTTTGATCAAGCTTTCTTTTCTCTTAGACACTCTCCCTTGTCCTTTATAAAAAGGAGCTTTTTTTTGGGTTTAGAGGCCTTCCCATGTGGCTGTTTGTTTTGCCTGTGCCTGTAATGCAGGTCCCAGATAATTCCATGCATTTGACATCTATGCCTTTGACAACACAGTTCTTGATCTCCTTGCTCTACTTGACTTAGCAGACAGCATACTTTAATTGCTTAGTTTGTTGGTACAGTAGTAATTTTCCATTCAGCTTAGAGTGCTGGTTAGATGTAACCTGCATTCATTTTTTTCTGTCTTTCAGTGCAATTATATTTAATCCTTCTTGAGCTAAGAAATGCCAAGATTGAATTTTGAATTTTGTTGATGCTTAATGCTGTTGCTGAATTGTGTGCATAATTAAACTAGTAATGTTGTCTTCATCTATTTAAATCAGCTTTATTTTCTTTCTTACTTCAGCTTCCTTTTAAACATATTCTAATGCATTTTTCTTACACAGATTTCACCGTTTTCTTGATGTGAACAGTCATAAAGTAGAGAGAACAATAGAAGGGTAAGTTTTATGTCTATATATTAATAATACATTGGTTATGTATATATATTTTTGAAAGCCTTCTTGATACTATTTGTGTTATTAGAATACATGAAAAATTGGTAATTCATTCTGACCTTGGAAAAGCTGCAAGCTGGAAAAGACTAACAGAAAAATTTCTGAACTTGCCACTCCCAAGCACTGAAGAAACAAAGGTATGTACATTGCAATTTCCTTGTTGTTTTTTTCCATCCCTCTTGCATTTACACTGACAATGGGAGCTTCAGTTGTAATGTGTTGGAAATTTCAGGTGACTTACTAGTGGGCTTTGGGGTTGCTGTTCAGGTCATGGATTTGCAGAAATGAAAATGCATTTGTTGTCTTCTCAGCATTTCACCACATGGAATTTTGTGACTTAAAGTACATGATCTCATTGCAGAGCAGGTGTTTTAGGGTCAGCATTCCACAAATGCTGTAGCTGGAGTCTAGGTGAATCTAGATTCCTGTCTGTTCTAAAAGAACAATGAACTGAGAATTTCTTATGCTTTGTCAGGTTTTTTTTTGCCTTTAGTAAACCACCTGGGTGTTTTGGTTTTAGGGCTTCCAGTTGGAGTGCTCCTATTCTGTAGCTTCCATACTGAGACTGTGGGTGTGTTTCACCATTGATAGATACACTTTGTGTCAACTCAGTTGAGGATGTGGAGTGGTAAAAGTTGTCTCAATTTTCTTTCCAGTGTGGCAGTGTAATAATGAATTAGATTTTACTTAGAAAATTCCTGCTGTTGGGAGATTTAAGCTTCTGATTTAGGAAGTGGTGCTCCATATAATGATGTTTTTTAATAGAAATGTGTGTTCTGAGATGTGGTCTGGTTTTACTTCTCATCAAATTGACATTTATCTTTCTATGCGTGTTGTAGGTTCCTTTTCATTTGTGGGGAGAACCCAGGAGCACTTAATAGCTTACACATATTCAGTTACTGTACTGTAGTCTCTAGATTTTTGAAAATGTACCTTTAGTACTGCTTGTTTTCAGATTTGAATGAAATTAAAACCAACCAAACCAAACACGCAAGCAAACACTTAATACTTGAATGTTGCAAGTATCCTAAGAATTTAATGTCCTTTTCTTTTTAAAAATGCAACTGGGGTGTGGCTGGAGGTAGATTAATCTCATATTTGGGAAGTTAAAGGGCATTTAATTGTTAGGAGTGACACATAGCTGGGATGGTTAAGTATTTATTGGTTTCTGTGACTGGTAAGTGGAACACCAGCTCACACATGTGATTCTGTCAATAACCTACTGGTTTTCTTTGACAAAATGATTAATGTTCAGTAGGAACATGTTATAATTCTAGTATAGTAGGTGAGTATCATGCTGCTATATCAGAAATTTGAATTATTTTTTCTAAAATGCGAGTGGAACTCATTCCAAACCAGCTTTGTCTGTTTATGAATGTGTGAAAGTGTGTAAGGACATAGCAGAATCTCCATGTGCCTCAATGTGAAACAGTTGGCTGAAGATTTTTCTAAAGTTGCAATGAGGACAAAGAAAACTCTTTTTATAGTAGGAAATGGTTGTACACTGGTGAACAGATTTTAGGGAATAGACAATGATACAAATCTCTGAACCATACCAGTGTTGACACAGTATTATGACTTGATTGAAGGCCTCCTGTTTCCAACTGCAATATTGGAGTTAAAGATTCATCCTTAATGATTTGTGTAGATTTTCAGGTCTGAGAAGATAATGTGGACATGATATTAAAATGTAGTGGTTTTAGCTGACTACATTTTAGCCTCTGTTGAAATACCCTTTTCTGGCCATCTGAAAAGGGAAGCTAAGACTTGGTTTCCTGCAGGCCCATTACCTGTGTCCTTCCAGTTCATCCACCTTTATGTGGCTGTCCATTATCCCTTGTCCTGAGGTGACTTTCACAGTACTTGCATCTTTTCCATGTTCTCTGATTATCAATACAGAAAGAGGGAGCGTGTGCTGTGGCTGCTTTTGAAGGATTTATATACTGATTGGCTAGTTAATAGGCAGAACAAAATGGGTAACATTCAAATCGTGTTGCAGATGTTAGTTTTGTAATTCAGGACTGGGGAATGGGAACTAATGGGGAGCATTCCTGCAGATAATAGGCTGACTTTGTTACTAAGCAACATCTTTTCGACCACTTACAGACTTGCTTTTTTTCTAATGTGTTTTAAAGACGGATACACACTATTCCATACTGTCTCTTCTGTTGTGTTTGTCTGATTCGCCATCCAACACCACCTATGTGGAAAAACCAAGAGTCAAAGAAGTGGGTAAGTTTACAAGATGTTTATATGGCTAATGAAAGATAGAATCTGCAATGCAATCTGATAAGAAGGACATTTTTCCTTTCCATTTTATTATCTCCTTCACTTCACATTGCTTTCTTGGTTGTCTTTATAATTTATACATTTAAAATAGCTTGCAAGTCTTTCCTACCCCTGTTTATGTTGCATCACTTAAGTTTTCCAGCCACTGAAGTACCTTGGGAACTCTCTTTGACTGTACCACTATCACAAACAAACGTTCTCCATCTGTTCAGCAGTGCTTAGATGCTCAAAGACAGACAGTGGATTTCTATCCTGAGTGTCTGTCTTGCACCTCAATATTAGATCTCTTGAAAAAGTTTTTGTGATGTAAATTCCTACATTTCCTACATAATCAAGGAAAGGGAGATACATTTGAAGGTTTCCAGAGGGAGATCCCAGCTGCCTGCTTTCTAAAGTAGGACTTTTTCACTCAGTGCCTGAAAATGAGGCTTGTGCTTAAGTTTGAGTGGATACCATCCCCCATTTGTTTACAGTGTTGTATCATAGACTGAAAGAAGAATATTTCAGACTAACCTAAAGAAAATCTTGCATCTTAAGATTCCTTTTTGAATGATCTCTGCACATTCCCTCGGCGGTGTTTTGAATGCACTTTCAGCCCATTCCAGGAATGTGAATATGAAGAAGTTATCTCAAACAACACTAATTACAGTTGAGTAAGCTTCACGTTTAAGATATCATATGTTGTAAGTGTGATTGTTACTTTGAAAGTACCTCACATCACATCATGGATATGTGGTGTCTTTTTTGGAGAGTAAGACAGTTCTTGGTTTATGTTGTTTACAGTCTGGGATCCTTGTGGATATTTAAATTGTGCATTTAGAATGTTTCCACTGAGCTAAATGGGACTTACTAGTCACAATAATTGGTGTGTTGCATTCTTGCATGTTTTTTCCAGGATTGAAGTGTAGGGTAGCATAACGTAATACAGTTAAATGTGCTGATGGCACGCTGTGTTGTGTATTTTGAGTGTATAAGCAATAAAGTTGAGAATTAATAAGGGAGATACGTGGTTGATATGTCACAATTAATGTCATGTTGAAAGTGCATAACCTTGTTAATGGAACAGTGATGTAACCTTAAGTGGAAGGGAATGTCTTTTGTTTTAGCTATAGAGCATCAAGATAATTTTAACTTTGGAAGTGTTTTTAGAGGAAAATAAAGTCAGAGTTATGTGATACTTACTATTTTTTATATTTATATTTCTCTTAGAAAAGGAAGAAGAATTTGATTGGGTAAAATATTTGATGGAAGGAGAAGAAATTTACTTTGGCCCAGGCATAGATACACCAGTAAGTAATTTCTTAAGGTAAAAACCCCAACTGTATAAACTGGTTTGAAGTGTGTTAGAGACCTGATTGAGTTGTCCTAGTTTGTATGCTCTGCATGTTGATTCTTGCAGGATTTCCCAGTACTCTGCTCAATACCATGAAATAAAACAGACCCAAGCAGAATAACAGTAATACAAATACTTCTGTTTCTCACAATATTTGGCTTAGTTCTGCAATTAAACTGCCTGCTTCTGCTGATCCCTGCTTCCACCTAATCAGAGCTTTCTGCATTTCTGTGATCTTTTCCAGATCTCTCATTTGCTGGTTATTAGTGTTGTGTATAAGTTAAATCATTCTGTGTTGGACAGTTATGTTAGTTCTAGTGTCCTGAATTTACTTTATAGTGTAAAAAAGTCTAGTTAATGTTTGGCTTGAATAGGAGCTGAATACAGATGTGTCTGCTATGTTGTACTGAGGTGTCCTGTTGCACTTCATAGGATTGGTCTGGAGAAAGTGAAGAGGAAGAGGACACTCAGCCCTTGAGCAGGGAAGACTCAGGTATTCAAGTAGACAGGACACCTTTAGAAGACCAAGATCCAAATAAGAAGACAGTACCTAATGCTTCCTGGAAAGGTTAGAATAAGCTGTAATTCTTCTGATATACATACTAACATTTAGCAAGGCAATGAGGCTTTTATTATTCTTTAGTGAGGTGTTATGTTACAGATCTAGAATTGTAATACAAGATGCATTTTATTGTTCATTACTGATGGGGTTTATTTTACAGTAAAGAAACAATATGGAAAGTTTGATCTGGTTTCTGTTACTACTAATGGAGACGAATTCTGTTCATTCCTGTGGAAATTCACATGAATATTCCAATATAGAAATGAAAACTTACAGTAAATGCAGCATGTAGTTGTATGGATATGATGTTAATTTTTATTGAGTATCAGAATGCTGAAGCAAAATTTATTTTCCAGTAGAAATAGTTGTCTTGGTTGCAGGTATGAAATGTTTCTGACAAAAAAGGGTTTATTTAGTTAAAACACTAGTGGCTTTCTCCTGAATAGTTTCAGGAAGTATTAAATGTAGCTGTATTCTTTTTCACAAAATATTGTAGGGCACAGTTTACCTGGCACTTGACAACTGCATAGTATGTATTATATAAGCAGTAGCTGAGTAACTGGGATTAGGTAAAGTTCTATTGACAATCACACTTTAGAAAAAACTGTTTGAGGTAATGTTCTAAATGTCTAATAAAAAGGAATGTAGTGATAAAGTTGATGACATTTGGCAGTTTGTCTTTTAAGTCAGCCTGTTTTTGTACATAGCGTTTGAGAATTGCCTGAGGCAGAAGCACATTTTTTGAGGAAAAAGTAGGAAATCATGTAAATCTTCAAGCTTATAGAATCATATAGCCTGAGCTGGAAGGGAGCTTTGAGGATCATTAAAGCCCAGCTCCTGCACAGGATCATCCCCAAAAGTCAAGAGTGTTGTCCAAACATGCCTTGAACATTCCTTGTCAGGCTGGTGCTCTGACCACTTCCCCCAAGGGGCCTGTTCAAGTGCCCAACCACCCTCTGGGTGAGGAACCTTTTCCTAATATCCAACCTAAGCATCCTCTGACAGAGCATCAGGCCATTGCCTCAGGCCCTGTTGCTGGTCACTAGAGAGAAGAGATCAATGTCTGTTCCTGCACTTCCCCTGAGGAAGCTGTGGACCATGGTGAGGGCTCTCCTCAGTCTCCTCCAGGCTGAACAGACCAGCTGACCACAGCTGCTGCGCATGCGGCTTCCCCTCTCGGGCTGTCACTGTCTGTAGCCCTCCTTTGGACACTCTTTAGTAGCTCTTTCTTATACTGTGGCACCCAAAACAGCTTACAGCACCCAGGTGAGGCCTCCTCAGTGCTGAGCAGAGCTTATTTTTTTTAGGACTTTTGCAACATTTGGGAAATGTGGCATTTCTCTGTAAATTAATTTGTGCACAGTGGTATTAAATTCCCCATGCAGTAAAGTGTAAATTTTAGTAAATGGTAATTCATTTCAAAAGATCTGTGATCCTGCAGCTGAGTGAATAGGCTTATTAATAACTTCTTCCTGTGTTTTGTAAGCATTTCCTGCATAAATAATTCCTTGCTGCTTCTCACATGTTTCCACAGTTGGTGAGCCTGATGCCCGCAGCTGGCTGGAGCAGCACGTAGTTCCTCAGTACTGGACAGGAAGGGCTCCTCGCTTTTCACATAGCTTGCACTTGCATTCCAACCTGGCTGCAGTCTGGTAAGAAAACAATATCACTAACATATTCCTTCCTGGCATGCAATGCTAAATACTGACTTTTTTTAAGCCTCTTTACTGTTGGAAGCATAAAGATACTGTAGCTATTACAGTTCACTTAGGAACAGAATTAAAGGGGTAAAAATTAATTAGATGAATGAATGAGCTACTCTTTCTATTAATATATTCTTATCCTTTTATTTAATTTTATTAAGTTTCTCATGTCAGAGAGAGATGCCCTTTTCATTTTTCAAAGACGTGAACCTTACTGTTGAATTTTGTTTGGCTTCACCCTTATGAAGGTCTCTGAGGACCTAATATAGGTGGGTTGTAAGTGGTCCTGGAAGTGAGGAGTCCCCTAATGTTTAAATTTTTTAAATTATTTTGGTGCCTCTCCTTAGAAAGTTAAATATAAATTTTGGGTGGGGAAGGAGCCTGAAACAGTGTATTGCCATAATCTGCCCTGGCCTTGGAGAGAAAATGAGAATTAAAAATAAAAGGGAGTCTGATTCTTTCTTGTCCCAAATTTTGATGTATCAGTAATGAAGTTCATTAGATTTGCCCTTGGTTTTCTTAATTTAATGTATTTCTTAATCAAGGAGTTATTTTAGTATAAGGTGGTTGTCTAGCCAGTTATGAACCACAATTTGCAATGAATATTAGAAAATGGGTAACATGAGCAAAGCTACACTGCTTCTGCTGCAATGTTGTTATGAGATGTATGTTTTACGTATATGTATGTTACATATCTAGTATTACTTAATTTGGACTTTTTGATTTTTGAGTGTGATTGCATAACTTTTGCCACTGATTATATTAGTAAGTAAAAAAATACTAAAAATGTAAATAATCATTCTGTACTTTGCTAAAATATGAAAAGGTACTGAGGAGGGTTTTACAAAGAATTGCATAAGACAGGATCATAAGAGAAAATTCTTGGTGGCTATGAAAGTTTCCACTTCTTAAGTAAACTTTTGAGCTAAAGAGAATTTTCTCATATGGATTAGAGAAATTGGAATTTTACTTTTTAGCTTAGTATTTTTTTCTATAAAGTAATGGTAAGTTTTCACAGCACTGAATGAGAAGTAACTGAAATGAAATAACTAAATAGTTAAAAAAAACCCCCAAACCCACAACCTTCCTTCCCCCTCCCACCCCTAAAATAGTAGAAATTCAGTACTTCAGGCCTTTGCTACTTAATTTCTTACCTTGCTGTGTAAGATGAGATGATATTTGAGTGTTTTCCACAGTATCTTGCTTCACAATATGAAAATAAACTGTGCTTTTTTTATATACTTAAAATGTCCCCATGAGCGTTGAATCAGATGTGAGCAGAACAACACTGAACCTAAAAATTACTGCTTCATTCATACTTTCAGATGATTCAGCTGTTATTTCAGCCATCAAATTGTTTTCATTTCCTTTTCTTTCTAAGGGACCACCATTTGTACACCAGTAATCCTTTGTACGTGCCAGAAGAGAGGACACTGGTGACAGAAACTCAGGTGATACGTGAAACTCTTTGGTAAGTGCAGCATCACAAAGCTGGCATTTTAACTTCTGGTATTTCTCTCAAGGAAATGAGAGGTCTATCTTTGAAGCTGTCTGAAGAAGGAATTATTACCAAGCCTTTAATTGACACTGTTTCTGACAGTCAAGATGCTGCATGTATGTGTTAACCATTCACATTTGAGGCACTGGAACAGGTTGTCCAGAGAAGTTGTGGTTTCCCCATCCCTGGCACCCCCAGGTTGGGTGGAGCTCTGAGCAACCTGGTCTGGTGAGAGGGGGGGTCACTTCATGGCCTCTAGGCTGAACTGGATGATCTTTAAGGTCCCTTCCATTCTGTAACTCACTAAGAGGAAAGTACCTTACTACTTTTTTTCTGCATTGATTATTCATGTCTAATTGTTAACCAGTTTGTTCTTATCTTGTCCCTATAGATTTATAAAACAGTGTCCAGTTTTAGAAAGCAGGATGAGTCATCCTATAGCTGGAAATTATCTCAAATGTGAAGAAACTTAAGGAAATATTTACTTCATGCCAGTGTTTAATTATTCTTGTTCTGGCAACAGCTTACAGTACCAATAGCATCGTACTTGATCTGTGGTCTCCTGTTACTCAAAGAAAAAAAACTTTTAGGCAGGGGAGAGTTAGTTCTTTTATTAAGTATATATAAGTCCATTAAGGGGGAAATTACTACTCTTTTTGTTTCTTTTCAAGGCTACTTTCAGGAGTGAAAAAGCTTTTTATATTTCAGCTGAATGATGGAAAAGTGACTGTGCGGAATGACATTATTGTAACTCATTTAACCCATGTAAGTTGTTTCTGTATCTCAGAGGAATATGTCATTAGAAAGATGTAATTTGTGGGAATAGGAAATGAAACTGCTTGTGGAAATTTCTGCAGTTTTTCTGTATATTTCTACAATTGTGTTTTGTCTAAATAAGGGCATCTGGCTTAATAAAGCTGAATAGGCTGTTCCTGTATATGAGAATGTGATGAAGCAATAGCAGTTGCAGAATTTTATACTATTTCAATTCATAAAAGTAATATTACAATTCAATTTTTAGGCTTTATGAAATATAGTTTTTGTTAAATGATTCTAAAAGGTTGGTTTTTGGTTTTTTTTTAGAATTGCCTGAGATCTGTATTGGAGCAGATAGCAGCATATGGTCAAGTTGTGTTTAGACTACAGAAGTTTATTGATGAAGTGATGGGACACAGCCCAGAAAGCACAATGCATGGAACAGTTTCCACTCCAAAGAAGACTACTGAAGCCCCATTCAGAACCTACCAAGCGTTTATGTGGGCTTTGTATAAATATTTCATTAGCTTTAAAGAAGAACTTACTGAAATTGAGAAATGCATCATCAACAAAGGTACAGTGCAAGGGAAGGTTTACATGACGGGGACACACAAATAATTTACACTGACAAAATTTGCTTTTCTGTTGGATGTTATTTTATGCATCTTGGGTTGTTTTTATTTCCAGATAAAACAGTCACACTTTCAATAGTAATAGATAAGTTGTCTCCCAGACTGGCACAGCTGAAGGTACTTCACAAGGTGTTCAGCACAGGAGTAGCAGAAGTGCCACCTGACACTAGAAATGTTGTACGAGCATCTCATCTGCTTAATACCCTCTACAAAGCTATTCTTGAATATGACAGTGTTGGAGAGGCATCAGAGCAAACGGTAGGGGAAATAATTCCTTCCTTAATAGAACAGCACACTAAAACTAACCGAATTATTTACTAGATTTAGTAACTAATGCAGTATTGTTTTTTGACATGAGTTCACTCAACCTGGACAAAAAGGGATTTGTGAGAGGATCAAGAGCAGTGTTTTTTTAGGACTGAGGGGAAGGACTGTGGAAAATCAGAGGCCAGGAAGCTGTTTTGAAAAAGGGAACTTTGCAATATCTTTCCCTCCTATTTCTACAACTGCATAATTTAGTTAATGCTGAAATGTGGGGGGGTTGGATTTTTACAGAAGTTTGATTATACTATTGAAAATATAGTTGATGTCATTATATCCTTTTGTTTTCCTGATTTTGATATTATGAAAGCACAAAGTGTTTTATGACTATCCCTTACTGTTTCAGAGATGTTAGAGTGAAAAAGCACAGTTTGGATCTGTAATGAGAATACTAACAAGGGGAACCATGAGCAATACAGGCTTCCATTAAAAAATAAAAAAGGTGTAATTTTTAGTTCAACATTTTATCTTTAAAATCCTTAAGTGTAGTTATGTATATGTTACAAACTGATGGACAATTAAGAGATTAGACTTCACAATGTTGCTTTCAAAGCTTGGTATAAAAACATTCAGCCAGTTTTTTCTTTTTTCTTTTAAATTCAGGTATCCCTTTTGTTCTCTCTGTGGGTTGAAACTGTGAGGCCATACTTACAGACAGTGGATGAATGGATAGTCCATGGTAATTTGTTTGATCCTGCAAAGGAATTTATTATTCAGAGGTAGGGATGCTTGATACTAGACACACATAATGCTGTGCAGGCAAACCTGTTGTAGAACCTAGGGTAAAGGTAACAGTAAGAGTAGGTTTTCACATTTGTTATTTTGCTTAATAAATAATTTCTTAATCATACTTCTATAACTTGTCTCAAACTTCCCATTAAGGAAATTACATAAATATGGATCTCTACCACATATTGTTCCTAGAGTAGAAATCCATTATTTTGTTTTTTTTTTTCCCATCAATATTAAATAATGAGCTGGCTTACTCTGAGTGTACTGACTTTTTTTAAAAGCAATTAGCCATTTTTCAAATGGAAGACCTTTGCAAGAATCACAAAATTTACTTATAAAATTCTTCTACTAATCTTAAGTTGTTATGAATCAAATGTTATTTGGCATTAAATACTCATTGCTTCTGACTTGTAGTAAAGTTAATATGGTGTCTTGAATTACATGTGCATACCCTAAACATTACTTGAGCTGTTAATTTTTGTTCTGTTGCTGTGCTACATTTGTTGGTCCCTTTTTTTGACAGCTTGGAGTGAAAAGTGAATATAGAAATTAAAGTTCTGGCTTGTAATTACAAATCCCTTTTTTCCTATCTGCCAAACTTAATTGAACCTATGTCTGTTAACACGTGTTGAGGTGAACATGAAGTAAAGACAACAGCTCTAGTAGTACTTCTGTAATAATTCCTTAGTAGCAGAGATCCATAGCATACTTATTATGTTCTCTTTTTGTGGGTCTATAATTTTGTATTCAGTGCTACCAACAAGGCTGATCTCAATTTATATTTATGCTTCATTTTAATTACATAATTTTTATTATCTAATTTAGATTTTTCCATCTGACTTTAAAGACCAAACTGTGAATCTGATGTAAACAACAAAAAAATCCAAAGTGAACTACAAATTGAGTTTCACTTAGTCTAGAATTTTTCAGCTTCCCTAGTAGTAGTTACTTCAGTTTGAGATTTTAAATAAGTCTGCAAGTCAGTCACTCATCATTTTGACACTAAGAATGCATGCCACTGTGAATAGTTAACATCCTGGACAAATTTTGTTACAGTTGCTCTATTTGACTTGCTGTTGGGGTTTTTTTGGTTGTACTGTTATTTCCCATGAGCTAATTGTTTATCCTTTTCAGAGTGTCTAAATAGTTTGCAAATAGGGGTGAGCTAATTTTATACAGTTTTGAAAATGCTTCATGACTGTTCTAAGAGAAAGGCAAAACATAGAGCAAAGAGGATATGTCCTCTAGTAATGAAGTTTCCTTTTGGAAAAGAAAATACTCAAGAGCTTTTTATTTCTTCACAGGAACAAAAATGTTCCAGTTAATCACCGAGATTTTTGGTATGCTACCTACACGTTATATAGTGTGTCAGAAAAGACAGAGAATGAAGAGAAGATGAGTGATAATGCCAGTGCCAGTTCTGGCAGTGATCAGGCCCCTTCAAGCAGACAGCACACAATGGTTTCTTTTCTGAAACCTGTGCTAAAGCAAATTATCATGGCTGGAAAATCCATGCAGCTGTTGAAGAACCTTCAATGCAAAGATGGTTCTCCACAGCAGGCTGCTTCAAGAGGTGAGATGTCAGTTGTACACCATTGTGCCTTAGGCTGTCTTACAGTATGGGTGTATTTTTGGTAATGGGCTTCCACTTGCTTTAGAATAATATAACACTCAGTTGAATGCCAGTATTGTGTTTGGTAACTTCAGGTCTGATGGAAAACACTCTTCCAATGCAAATAAGTGAAAAGAGCAAAGTGAATAAAGTTGAGAGTTCCATGTTGTTTTATTGCTTTAATTTTTTTCTCAAACTTCTTTTCATGTGCTTACAAATTATTTTTTTTTTTTTTTTGTTATGAGACAAAACCAGCTTGTATGTTCAAATAGTAAAACTGGTGGGTTTTGATAAGTTATTATTTTCCTCTACTCAGTGGTTATCTGAGATAGCATGTGGAATTTTTTTTTTAAGCCTTCTCATAAGTAGGTCAAAGATGTCTGGATATCTAGGATATTCATCTTGAGTCATTGTAAAACATAATACAACATTTGCACTAATGTTGGGTTTGGGGAGATTTTTTGCCTTTTTTTAAGGAAACAAATTTTTTTTCATTTGGCTGCTGCTTCATGTTTAAAAGTAGAGTTATTTAAATTATTTTGGAGACTCACTTCAGTAATACTGAAGATACTGGAAGACTGGCAGGTGCTAAAAATTAATTGCCTTTGCACCTGAAGTAGGAAGTTCTTTAACAATCTCAAAAATATTTCATATTTCAGATACTCATCCTGCAGTGCATTTGAACATATGCCTGATGCTAGGCATCGGGCTAGTCCTATAATTTTCAATATGTATTCGAGGGTATTTTGTTTTCTGAATAGTGGTCTAAATGTAGTATTTTAAAAGTTAGCTTGTGAATGTTGGACTGTAGAATTCTTTTAGTTCAGACGATGTTCTCTCCAATGCGTTGCCCAATTCAGATGCTGAGCGGAAGAGTCTGTATACGCTGTTCTTGGAATCAGTGCAGTCTCGCCTGCGGCACGGGGAGGAGTCTGTTCCAGACATCATCACAGAACAGCAGGCCACAAAGCAGAGCCTGATAAAGATGCAGTCTATAGCAGAAAGACACTTGGAACTGGATGATGTCCATGACCCACTGCTGGCTATTAATTTTGCCAGGTAAATGAATGATCTTCCTGCTGTGTTGTTGAGAGCAATATTCAGCCTGGTGACATTTGGTAGATCACATTTTCGTTGCTGCTGCTGCCACTGAAAACAAGCGAGTTCAGAATAAAGACGAGCACCAACAATCAGTGACAGAAGCTAAATAGACAATCCACTTGTGCATGGTTAAAGAAAAACAAAATCAGTGAAGAATGAACTACTTGCAATTGGTAGCATAGGAAATTGGAGTAGTCTTTATCATAGCAGGCTTTTAGCAAATAAGTGGCTTAATAGTGAATGCCATTGTAAAATCTGAACTTTTCAATGAGTTTTCATGGGTTTTGTACACAATGTCCTTGATTTTCACCAAGTATATTCTTAGAAGAATGCAGTTTCAGTTTTGCTGTGCTTAAATCATTTAACTGTAAAAGCCTTCCAAAATTCATGTTACTTGCATAAAAATTCTTCATAGTGAGGGAATCCTTAAGAGAGTATAAATGTCTTGGAAATTAGCAGGAAAGGTAAACTCTGAAAATCTTACTATGTGATTGCAAATAAGAGAGTAGCTATTTATGTTTTTACTTAATACTAATTATGTATTTACATGTTTTAAAACTGACATCAAAAAAGGAGAAACTTTTTTTAAAGAAACATAGATAGGACTTGGTTTCCCTTTTTTATTGGGATTATCCTAGTTGTCAAAATTGCCACATTAATTCAATATCCAGCTCATTCAGTCTCTCCGGGGAGTAGCTGCTATGAGCTGGACTTCCTCTTAGGGTGGTTACAACTGGCACCTGACCTTTTACAAAATATTACAATAATTTCATGCTTTCTGTGTAAAATCAATTATACTTACCAAATGTAGACCACATTCTTTTCCCATCATATAACATTATAGGTAATACCTAGGGACCCCATAATTAAGATGCCTCAAGCCAGTTCTCCATGTGTGGGGTGTTTGGTTGGGTTTTTTTTGGTGCTTTTTGTTGGTTTGTTTTGTGGTTGTTGGTTGAATTTTTACTTTTTCCTTCATTTTCTTTCCTGGGAAGCTCATCTGAATGCTGTATGTGCACAATATAGTTCTAAAAATTCCTATCGAAGTGGGTGTGTTTAGTAAGCTGCTGTATAGTATTTGATGTTTTTCAGAAGTATGCCTTAAGCAATTATGTGATTGTAGAATGCTGTCCTCTGTGATACTCTTATGTCTGGTGATAAACAGTATGATGGATCACTTTATAGGCTGGATACATGCTCTGCTTATAATCAGCTTTTATTACCCCTGCAACCTATAATTCAGAGCAGAGGACCCAAATTTGATTAAAATCTTTGAAGTTTTGACATTTTTACACCATGTATGAATAATGAGGCTTCTGCCCTAAGTATCTTGTTTTATTTTGAAGATTGTATTTGGAACAGAGTGACTTTCATGAGAAGTTTACTGGTGGGGATGTCTGTGTGGATAGATCCTCAGAATCTGTGACCTGCCAGACTTTTGAACTGACACTGAGGTCTTGTCTTTATCCTCACATAGACAAGCAATACTTGGAATGCTGTGGTAATTTGATGCAAACTTTAAAGAAGGATTATAGGTAAGAAAGTAGATTTCTTTTTCCTTAACTTTGTTTTTTTTATTGCCAGTGGTATGTCATCACTGAAAGAAGCAATTCTATGTTGTGTTTCTACTCCAGTTTGATAAACAGTTATAAAGTCATTAAGGAGAAAAGGGGGATCTGACATGATAAACTCTTGGGTGAAAACCTGGTCCAGCTTGAATCAACAGGAAAGCTGTCATTTGTCATCAGTGTGGATGTTTGGTGGGGATATTGTTTCAAACAGTATTTCTTAGTAGAGTTGTCATTTTCAATTAATTTTAGGGGAGAGGGACAGGATTTCCAAACTATGCTGTTTCTGAGAATTACCCAGCCTGTAGGATAGCTTCCAGTGAAGTTAGTGGAGCTCTTAAAGCTTACAGGGAAAAATGCCTTGGTTAAACAAAGGATTCACTGTAGACTTTTTATGTTTGTATTCAATACTGAGTTTTTGCTGTGAAGAGTTTTTAAAATTTTTGTTTCTTTGTTTCATTCACTTGTATGATGAGACTCAGGAAATGTTATATGTTTTCTCCTGTTCAGGCTTGTAGAATATTTGCAGGCAATGAGAAATTTTTTCTTACTTGAAGCTGGAGATACCATGTATGACTTCTATACAACTATTTTTGACAAAATTAGAGAAAAGGCAACTTGGCAGAATGTTGCTTTCTTAAATGTGCACCTACAAGAAGCAGTTGGACAACGCTATCCAGAGGACAGTGCAAGGTAAAGTGCAAAACATGCTTTAGTTACCTTTCCTTCACACTTAGCTGTATTAATGTACTTAACTTGCATAGTACAATACTAATTATTGTGTACTCGTTAAAATGTGTTTTAATGAAGTTTTGAGCTGTTGTCCTCTTCCCTACCCAAGTCCTCCAGATTAAATCAGACAGTTAGTGGTTAGCAGTGAGAAGTAGAAATTAGTGAAACTAACTACTCATTTAAAGCAGATTCTCACCAATTACATCACTTGTTTCCTTTTGTAGGTTGTCAATATCGTTTGAAAGTGTTGATGCAGCAAAGAAGAAACTCCCTGTTCACACCTTAGATGGTTTGACATTGAGTTACAAGGTAATGAGTCAAAATGGCTACAGTTCTTATTCTAGAACAGATTTAAAATGTGGTATTAAAATGACTTATATTTTCTATCTTTATTATCCTCTCTTACTCCTAGGTTCCTTGGCCTGTGGATATAGTTATAAGCTTAGAATGCCAAAAAATTTACAATCAAGTTTTTCTACTCTTACTGCAAATAAAGTGGGCCAAGTATAGTCTAGATGTTCTACGATTTGATGGTAAGATACTTCTTCAATGAAAAATACTCTGTTTTGTGGTCTAAGGATATGATTAGCTTATGCTTTCTGCAGTAAGTAGTATAAACTTGTTAGAATTTTGATTCATTCTAAAAAATAATAATCTCTGTTAGTGTTGCAAATTACTTGTATTAAGCTGGGCGTGTTTTTCACTTCTTTTCAGCCTCAGGGACAGCTCCATTCACACATTTCCTTTGTCTCTTTGGTTCCAGTCTAGTTAGTTGTACTGGAAACTTGTTACTTGGTTCTACAGACTTTGATGTTGAAAGAAAGTTTGTCTACCACACCCTAATGTTGATGTATAGTCTTTTTATGAGTAATACCTTGCAGACAAGTTAAGAAAACAAAATTAAAAAATATTCAATTTGAGATTGAAACACTAAACTGTTGGGGATTATAGAAAGAGATTTTTAGTATTTTCTTCACCAAGTTTATGTTTATACCCTTCCTGTCCCATGTAAAGTGGATATAGACTTGATGTCTTAAAAAAATAAGTTAGAATGTTGATGGGTTCATTTATGTTTTGAACATCAGCTAAGTAATTATCTTCCTAAAAGTTTTTTACTGTTTAAACTTTAGGGGTATGACTTTTTGGTTAAGTCTTTTCCCAAAAAGCGCGCTTGCTTTTTTTTTTCTTTTTTTTTTAAGAACTAGTCTCTGCTGCAGAAAACTCACAGGTTAAGGAAGGAACTTCATTAGAACAAGGAACACTTCCTGTATTTGGACCACAAAAAGAAAGTATAAAACAACAAATACATCGCATGTTCCTCTTAAGAGTGAAACTTATGCATTTTGTCAACAGCCTGCACAACTACATCATGACTAGGGTTTGTCTTATATCACAATTTCATTTATATTAGGAGCTCGTAACTTGAGATGCAGTATTTATTTTCCTTTAAAACCTAACCCCCCAAAACAAAAAGCAAAATGTAAACATAATGTCCCTTCTGCACATGTTTGCAGTTTCAGCTTGGCCATTTCAAATCAATAATTCTAAAAATGCTTTAGAAGTTCTACATGCATGTGACTGATCTTTGGGTATTATGGATTCTTTTGTCTGTTTCTGTCAGTGCTAGATGACTTAAGCACAGTAATATAAAAAGAGGTTTCTGTAAGCTGTAACTTAAGAGCTATTATACTTGTAAAAGTGTTACAACAGATATTCTAGTTAGGTGTATTCTTCTCAAACATCTCTAGTACACAGTGTATACATGACTTTCAGAATACAAAGGCAATGCCTGTAGATACATATCTGCTCTGTTATTGACTTTTTTGCTTTTAATAAAATTGGTATATCCTCCAGTTCAGCCTCTCTGGGGATAGTCATCGTGCCCTTGTGTAGTGGCAGTGTATCTATTTATGTGAGGAATGTTGCTGTGTAGTTACAAGACGAGCTTGAAATTTTTGCTATTGATGGTAATTTGGAGGCTAATCCTAAAATCTGAGAGGGAAGAGCAAATGAATCATGCAGTTTCAGGCTCTGTAAAAGTATATTGGGAGAGAGTCATAATCACTTGTGTGCAGCATTGAATTTAATAACTTTGGTCTTTTTTTTAAGATTCTCCACAGTACAGGCTTGGAGTTTCAGCATCAGGTAGAAGAAGCCAAAGATTTAGATCAATTGATAAAGATTCATTACAGATACCTGTCTACAATTCATGATCGCTGCTTACTGAGAGAAAAGGTGGGTAAAAAATTAGTATATTTGATGTATTCAGTTATCAGGACAAGAAAGTAATTTTGCACTAATTATGCTGTTTTGCAGCATACATAGTAAGCAATATATAGGTCCTCTTGAGTAAGAGGTACCTTTTCACACTGAGGTCCAGTTTCCCTTGCTCTTCTCACCTCAGTTCTATCAAGGAAAGAGGATAAAGTTAAATTCTTTATATCGGGTATGACTTGTTTCTGGAAGATGGGAGGTTTTGAACTAACTGAGACTTGTTAATGTTAGGAAGTTACACATAGTGGTATGGTAGGAAATGGAGGTACCTGGATAGCTTTGTGACCTTTTATCCTACATACTGTCCATGCAAAGTCCTCATCCAAGTAGTAATGTGGGAAATGAATTGGAGAGCAAATACAAACATCTTCACTTTGGAAGAATCACACTGTACTTAGGAGATTGTTTTTACAGGTCAGATTAAATGGCATGTGAAACCTTTGAGTTGCAGTGTAATAATGAAAACTATTACGCTTAACAATGCATTTCTGACTTACTCCTTGTGTTTTCATTATTCTAGGTGAGCTTTGTGAAGGAAGCTATAATGAAAGTGTTAAATTTAGTACTGATGTTTGCAGACCGTTGGCAAGCTGGTTTAGGGGCTTGGAAGTAAGTACACCCATCTAAAATCCTACATGGTCATAATTTTTCAGCTCTGAGTATGATTTTGTGCCCAGAACTGCACCTCCAGGTGAGGCTGCACCGACGCTGAATAGGGTGGGACAGTCGCCTCTTTGTCCATCTGGCTGTGCTGAGTTTGATGCACCCCAGGGTGGGGTTTGCCCTCCTGGCTGCCTGGGCATCCTCCCTGCTCACTCCTGTTGAGTTCTTGTTGACCAGCACCCCCAGATCCCTTTTTGCAGCCCTTCCTTTCCCCATTTGTACTTCTGTTTGTGCAACCTGCTGCTTGAAGGGTAAATGACACTGGGCAAGTCTCCAAGGCTTTGTCAAACACTCAGAAGTTGATGGATGGTCCTGAAGCCTGCTGGTGTGGACTGGCTTACTTCATATTTTTCAGGACTAATTTTCTTTGGCACAGATGCTACCTAAAACTTAGATGCCACTCTCCTGTGACATTAGGAAGTTGCTATTTTTGGAGTGTTTTTCTCATTTAAAGTATCAGAAATAATTTGTGAATGCTGTTGATAAAGACTGAAACTCAGGGCATGTGGCATGCTCTTGCACATGGCAGGAAAAAGTCATAGCTGGTGTCATCAGTATCTTCTTGGGAAAGGGGAAAAAGGAAAGGACTGACTGTTGTGAGCTCTGTCTTCTCCCTTGACTGGTGTGAGTGCTAGCTGACAGAGTCCAAAGTGAAATTCAAGAGATTGCCAGAGAGTAAAGCAGTGTGGGTGTCTTACGTTTTACTGCCTGTGTAGGTCCCAAGGACCTCTAAAGCAGTAAGGACCAGGAAAGGCTCTTTGGCTTACAAACCTATGTAGGAATGATAGATGTCAGTTAGAATCACACAGCTCCTCCAAGTCACTGCACAGATTTCTAAAATGATGAGGAAATCATTAATGCCCCTTTGATGGTGCTCAGATGCTCCTGTCAAAATTGCCTTTGTTTTTTAGAAGTAACATATGCAGGCATAACTGAAGCATGATTCTGGCATGTTCAAGCCAGAATTCTATGTAAAGAGTACTTTTTTCATTTACTGTGAAATTTTGGTCATATTTTGAAGATAACGTAGGGGCTGATCTGTTAAGCATTTCTCTGTTAAACTGTTTTGTAGGATGGAATCCATAGAGAAGATGGAATCTGATTTTAAAAACTGCCACATGTTTCTTGTAACTGTTCTCAACAAAGCTGTTTGTCGAGGCTCTTTTCCTCATTGTAAGTACATGGGGCTTTTCACATACCTGCACTTACATAAGTTTGCTAGGAATGTGTTAATGTTTTAATCTGTTCTAATGTTTGTTGGCACATTTTAAATAATCTCATTTTGTGAGTTGTGGACAGAGGGTCACCAATTCTTACCTCTTACTAAGTTAAAGTCAGTATTTTTTTAGAGTATTTGTGCCAAGCTTTTCTGTGACAGCTATCTTCAGTTTATCTGTTTACTTGATGAGGGGAAGGTGTGTAGCCAAACAAGTGACAAGCAGTTTTCTAAACTAACGAGACTAAATTCTAGGGGCATAGAGGAGCATTCTTTCTGTTGGTATTGGGAATGACAGGTGTCATGTATCTTAAGCAGATAAGATTTTAGTGTTGTGATGCCTCAGCTGCAACTGCACTGGGCTCTTGGCTCTGCCCATCTGTTGGAATTTAATTCCTTGGCAGTAGAAACAGCAGAGGATGACATATCTACTTATATCTACTATATCTACTTATATCTACTCTACTTATAACCTGGTATGGGCTTAAATTGTTAATCAATGCAAGTTAAGGGGGCAACTGCTCAGTGAGGTTGTGGGACATCAGGGTTAGTTGGGACACAGATTAGTGTTCTCACAGGTTTCTACACCATCTGTAGATGTGCCTAGGGGACATGACTTAGTGGTGGACTGGGCAGTCTTAGGTTAATGTTTGGACTTGATTATTTTAAAGGTCTTTCCCAACTTAAAACCTGTCCCTAAAACAGGCAATATCTGCAATCACTGCTACTCACATCTACAGGAGCTTGTCTGTAGAACCATCTGTGAGAGTGGCCTGCTGTCTATAAACCTCCACAACTTTTTTTTTTTTGTGTAGAATTATATTTCAAGCAGAGGAGCCAATTTCTTACCAGTTGTTACCACGTGAAATAACTAACGGATAGCCGATGGTGAATGTGGTGAAATATTATCTGAGCTGTCAGAGACTCACAAAATGTCTTACTGCCTGAAGTCCTAAAGTATTAAAATTCAAAAAGTAAACTGGTACCTTCCTATTAAAGGACAGAATTGAATATTGCAATACATGTTTGCAAAGTGCTGCAAATGCAATATTAATGATGTTTTTATGGTTTGTTTCACAGTGGAATCTTTAGCTTTGTCACTGATGGCTGGCATGGAACAAAGTTAACACCCACTTTCAGTGAATTAAGGAAGAAGTGATAGCAGGATTTATGTTGAAATTCCTGTGTTAAAGAACCGTAAGCATTTTGCACTCCAGTTTAAAATGTGTATAGCTAAATGATGCTGGTGTTTTGGAGGTGTGTAAAATATTTTAAAATGTAAATAATGTACAGGTAAGTGTGTTGGTTGTGGCAATGTGTGTATTTGCTTCAACATCAAAAAACATGTATAGTGTAAAATTCATTCCATGTAAAAAATCTTATTTGAAAATACATTAAATGTATTTCATGCTGAAAAAAGAAATTTTTAAAAATTTAATTATGAGTAATTGATGGTTTACTTTTTCCAGTAATTTTTCATCTGTGAATAGGTCACAGGGCAGTGTGGAGTGGTGTGACTCAAATCTTGGTGTTTAGAAGGTTGGTTGAATTAATTTTTTGCCTTTTTTTCCTTTGCAAAAAGGCTAAGAAGCATTCGTCTTCTTTGCTTAGTGGTTCTTAAGAAATCTTTAAGAAGACTGTTACAAGAAGCTGATGTAAAAAATACAAGATTAATTTATCAAAATGGATTATAGCAGAACATAAAACACCAGTATTTTTTATGTTCAATGTTCAAATGCTTACTAATTTTAATGGTACCTTTGGTCAGTTTAAGTAGGATTAAGATGACAGTGTGTAATGTATTAGTTTTAATGATTGGATTGTTGAGATGTTTCAAAGATGGTCAGATATGACTTGACCTTTATCCTTCTTCTAAGGCTTTTGCAAGCAAACTTTTGCATCTAATAGCTAATCTCCTGTAAAGCAGTAGATGGTGATACAGAAGAGTACATTTCTGGACAAGTAAATGTGGAAACTTGTTCTGCATGAGATGACTTGCCCTGTCTCCTCCCCATTAAAGTTTCTCTGAAATTCTGGCCTGAGTACACCTGCATTAAAAAAGATAAAATCAGTCATAGCTATTTACCTAATGTTTTTTTTTCTTTTAATTAATAAAAGATTTGATAATTAGAATTTCACTGTTGTGTGTGTTTCTGCTGAAATTCAGTCAGCAACTTTGAGAGGTGTTTCTTTAAGATAAATGAATTATACTACTGCTGAGCCTGTGTGGCTCATTGTAAAACTGTTTTCTTCAGCTCTAAAGTAATAATTACTTTATTTGAAAGTGAATATTTGTGTTTGTGTTTGAGCAGGAGATCTCAAGGTTCTTCCAAGTTATAGCTACGAAGTGTTTTGAGGAAAGGAATTATTATTTTTTTTAAGTATAACTCTGAGAAAGTTTCTCCTGCCCTGTAACATGTTCCTTTTTATTTGACTGAGTGGAAGTTTTGCTTTAGGAAACAGTATGTTTGTATTATCCTTTGCTACCACGACACACTTTCCCAAGTGGATGTTTTTTGTGGTAGGTGGGCATCTATTAACAAAAGTAATTTGTACTTCTAGTTGACCATGACTGGTTCTCATTTAAGATTCCAGATTATTTATTGATTGCTAGCAGAGACAGTGCATTGTTTAGTAGCTTTCTTGCTCAGAGTAAAATTGAGTAGATTACTAAGAGGCATACTTGTTCTTGGAAGTTCAGCACCTCTGTGCATTGCTTCATTATGTTTTGAGTATGTCTTGTACTCTGCTTTTGAACTATCTAACGTGGTTGCTTTATTTCTGCTTCCTATACAGTGATTACCGTCAGTGAAATTCCTACTTTTCATGTCTTTACCTTGGATAATATTAGCTAGGTATGGGAAGAAAAAACCCTTCAATCCTTCATGTTCTTGAAACAATAATTCCTAGTAAATCCTTTTCCAATTTTATTTATTTTATGTGAAAAACCCTGTGCAAGTGAAAGATTTTGCTATTTCACCCCATTTCCTACTTAGGAATTAATGTTGCATTCTTCTGAGATACTTCTGTGCACTTTGTTGACAAGTGATGCTTGCATGCTGTTTATTCAGCCAGCTTCCAGATTTGCTCATCTCTCATCACAAAAGCACAGTGCAAAGTCTGCCTCTGGAAATGCTCACTGATTCCAGTCATGGACATCCTCAGTGTTTAACTTTTTGTGTGTCAGTAGTACTTGGCTGACAAATTCCCTTCAGTGAGTCGATATTAAGGCATTCCTTTTTCTTCAGAGCCACAGACAAAAACCCAAGTCCTGTCTTTTAGTGTGCATGCCCTGTGATGCCACCAGGACCATTCCATCAGTCCCCTGGCAGTTGTTAAAATGGTTATTTACCTGTTTGGAGGGAAAAAAAGGGTTTATGGGAGATATGGGGTATTTTAGCTATATATTTATTCAGATTTCCTTGTAACATTTTCTTCACAGAGCAGTGCTGTTATTTGGATTCTGTCCTGAATCCATTCCTTCTGAACATCTTGACCTTGTTTTCAAATTTTTGTTTTTGTCAGTTATTTCTGAATTGATTTGAATCTTAACTTTCAGATATTTTTCCTTTCTGTTAGAGGAGAACACAACATTTGAATACGCTTTACTTGCACCTCTGGAATTTCAAGTAAGCAATTTTGGAGATGTTAGGAAAGGTATAATTATTCCATGTATGTATACATTTAAAGGACTTCTGTCACAGTCTATTGTTTTGTTAATTGTCAAGTTTAGCTAAAGAAAAGCATAAAATACCCAGGAAAGCGTGTAGAAACAGAACTTTCTAAACTTCTGGGGTATAACATTCTTTGAAAGAGAATACACTCCATTATTGGATGCTGTTACAATTTCATTTCTACTTTTATTTGTTCTCATTAACTTCTGGATGCGGTCTCAGCAGTGTTGCAGCATAGAAGCCCTTATCTGACTCATCACTTTTCTTTCTTCTGTACTTTCTCCTGTGGGCTTCTGTTATCTCTAGGCCATATTTTAGCACTGATTTCATAAATTCTCCAGTGCTTTCTTTGCTGTCTAGTTTTAATAACCCCTGATTAACCACTTGGTCCTGGAAGATCTTTGCTTGTGTCAAACTCTTGATATAAGAAAAAGTTAGCAACCAGTTGTTGATTGGATGGTTTCCATGGGAGCAGGATTAAAGATAGCAATGCTAAATTACAGGCTGATTAAAAGAATAAAAAAAATCCTCTGATGTGCTATTTAATCTTACTAACTAAAGATTTGCTAATTTGCAAATTCAGCTTTCTACTTGTACTACTTTGCACACTTACAGAAAAACCTTTCCTCACTGATTGTGTTGGTATTTGCTGGCTATTGTAGTGTCTTGTTGCTACACTCTGCATTTGCTGCTGGGAAGGCTGCACAGGGATCACAGATCTCAGGGCTTAGAGAGCTAATGAAGTTATCAGGGATAGAAGGACAGGGCTGGGGTGAAGAGTGAGGGGGCCAGATAAGTCCAAGAAGACAGTAGTAGAATCATGTTTCTAGCTGGTTGGGTAAAAAAAGAATAAACATGCGCTGCTTAGAGAATGCTAGGCATTGCAGATGGATGATGCTGCTGCTGCTGAGAAGGCTGATGCTTCTACTTGGGACATGGGAAATTCATGCCAAACAGCTTTGCATAACAGCACAAACTGTTGTTCTTTGAGCTCTGCCTTCATGAGACTGATTTAGCTATGCGATAAATGACTTTTACAACAACCCAGCCTCTTTAGTCTTCTATGAAGACCCTCTCAACTTGATGGGTGCCTATCTCCTGAGAGCTGGAACAATGCATTACTGCATGCAGTGTGGAACCATATAATATTTTTGTAGCCTTCCTGAGCTTTAAACCTTTTGCCACCTTGTCCTAGGGTGACTTTATGATGCTTGTATCCCCAGTCGTCCATTCTGTTTGTGCTGTATATTGAGTTCTGTACCTTTAAGACTGATTCTGAGGGTGAACCAGGGAGAGAAGATGCACGGAGTTTGTTTGAACACCAAGTCTGTGCTGATCTCTGGTGTCAAAAATCTTGTCCATTTCTTTAGGGTCTGGACAGGTGATATGTTGCCAGAAGCTGGATTTAATTTTTAAACTGTTTTATAGACAATTACCTATTTTCCTGTTTGATGTCCTGTTCTTGAAGTCGCTGAGACCATTGCCTGTCACGATTTTGTAAATACCTTTCTGTGTCAGGTCATGAGAGCTTCCTGTATTCTTTATGAGAATGAAAAATCTCTGAACTCAGAGGTAAGAAAAATGAAATGAATAGCTAGATATGTTGTTAAGCTTAAACACCAAAATATCTGCAAAACCAGAGAGTAACATGACCATCTTAGACATAGACACCCAGTGGCAGAACCTCAAGATGCCTGTTGAAGTTCTCAGGCTGCTGTGGAATGAAGCTCTTCTGTGTAATCCTGTGGGCTCCTGGAAAAGATCATTTCATTGCCTTTGGATAAATACTTAAAAGCTCAAAGAAGAAAAGTAAAAATAAAGTGAAATTAGCTGGAATTCAGGAAGTAGACCTGTGGTTGTCTTCTAGCATAGTGCCTTGGACAAAGGCTTTATCAAGCCTTCAGACAATTGCATTAGCTTGCTACTACCATATTATCTGATACTTGTGTGATTTAGGTACAGGGTACGTGAATTGCCAGGAGCATGATATGTTACTGTTGCAGATCTTCCTAAAGATTGTTGACAGGTTAAAATCAGGTTAAAATAAACTCCACCCAAGAAAGGATCTCAAACTTCCAAAAGTCTGGCCTGATAAAAACCACACCTAACTTCCAGAGGCTAGGATATCACTTAGGGGCTTGACTGGGAATATGTAGATACATGTATCTTTAGCTACACCTAGAAGGCCTGTGTTCAGTGTGGCAGGGATAATTGAGAAGGGTGAATACAGTAGAGGTAGAGCAAGTCGTGGAGACCTGCTGAACATCTTTAATCAAGTACTGTCATTGCACTGCTTAAGTTCCACTATAAAGTGGAAAGAGCAGGGAGTTGTGGGGGCATTACAGAATTAAATGAGGCATCTGGAATGGTATTAGGTTGGCTCACTTAAAATGGTTTTGATAGGCATGCCATGTTACATGAGACCATAGACATTCAGATGGTAAAACGTCATTGTCATCTAATTCCTATAGCAAATAATAAAAACAACCCACAAATCTTGAGTAGCTGTATACCATCATCTACTTTTTAAGTATGATCTTATGAGTTGTTATAAATTGGTGTATAGGAATGCTAATAAAAAGCAGATTGCCTTAGCAGTGGGGAAGCAGCTCCTTTGCCCACTCAGTTGTTTAGATGAAGATAACAAGATCTGGGGCATCAGCCAATCCTTAGGACAAGCTGTTGTTTCCTGGACAGGACGGTGCCAGCTGGCAGTCTTGCTTTCATACAAAGCAGCTGCTCCTGCCACCAGCTGGCTTTTACCAAGTAGGGGAGCCACAGTTGTGGTCTTACTTGGGACAGACTGGCAGACTCTGAAGTATTGCCCATGTGGGGTCAAGCTGCTGTTGATCAGATTTCATGGGGAGCATTTGACTTTGCTGTCCTTGCTGCTCTGTTGTGGCCCCGTAACAGATGTCTCATTGCTGATGTAGTTGCATTAAGACAAGGCTGTTCTGAATTTGCAAATGCTCAGGACAAGGAAACAAAACTAATTCTGCTTTACAAAGGTGAGTAATTTACTTAAATAAGCTCCTTCTCCCAAGCAGACTTTGCAGAAAAGGGCATAGGATGGATAGCACTGGAGACAATCAGGTGTCACTTTAGAAATGGAAGCATCCAGCTCTGTTGTATTTTACACTTTTGCTTGAGCTGGGTTAAGAAGTTAGGCTGATGAAGAGCTGTGATGGTTGAAAGGAATTGAAACAAATTCATTTGGTGTATGCACTGAAAATGTTTATGAATATATATAAACAGAGAAGAATAGTAGCCATATCCTAGGAAATTAAATTGTTTAATAGAATAGACTATGTTGCAATAACATAAACATGGCTATGAAGATGTGTCTGTGATATGATGAAATGGTAATGATAACATTTTGCAATGATGCATATCTTCTCCACGAGCTGTGGAAATTCTTGATGATATGGAAAGGGTGGAATAATTGGATTAGATCATACTTGAAATAATGAAAACTGGGGGTCTTATCCCCACTCTTCACAGGGGCAGAGATGTAGATGCTTGTAGATGCTATTACAAAAGGGTTATTTAAAGAAACTTGAGGCAATGCAAACTTTTTGGGGACAAACCCAACAACCAATAATTGAAGTAAAGCAGTAATTGTTCTGTTCTCAGCACAAAAATTTTGAATAGCACAGTGTCCCCTGAACAGCTGTTGAAAACAGAGACTTAGAAGTGCTTGCTTTGGCAACAGTGTGCAGTTTGATTATAATTAGAGGGTTTTCAAGAGTAAATAAAATGTTGGATGCAAATTAAAGCAGACAAATACAAGCAAATAGGCTTTGATGAAAAATTGTTTGGAAGTTCCCATGTTCTCAAGTGACTATTCCCTACGTGGAGTAGTTTGTGGATTCCCTCTGCCATAAAACAGCGTCTGGAAAGAGCAATCTTGATAAACTTCCGTGAAAAAGAACGGAATTTTGTGGTGCACTGTCAAGTTCATTAGATGGAATCTTGAACAAGTAAGTAATACTTCAATGGGAGAACACTGCATGGAAAAAGTAAGAAAACTATAAAATGAGAAAGTACATATGTTTGGCGTTGTTTACAGAAGAGTTTAAGTGGGAGGTCGTCAAACAGCAACCTGCCTGTTTTTACGGTTTTGATTTTAATGACGTGTGGTTATTTGGGATGCAAACACCACAGGCATGAGCACCCTCTGCAGGATGCTTAAAGGGGTTTTCCACGCGGTCCCTTTGATTATTTTAAGGTTAGGTTTTTTCACCTTACGGCTGGTGTCTTTCCCTCGCCGTGCTAGCACGGTTGTGAAGTGGGAAGCCCCGGCACTGACCTGTTAATGCCTACCCCGGTGCCCCTGGGGCGCTGCTTTTCTCTGTGGGCTGCTGGGGCGGGCGCCGGATGGCACTGTCTGGGGTTTGTACGAAGGGGCACGGTCGTCCAGGGCGTAGATTTGTGTTCCGAGAGACGGATTGCCCCGTGTACAGGGCACAGAAAAAGTCGCTTTCATTAAAAGCGAAGGGCCAGTCCGGGACGCAGCTGCGCCGCAGGCGGCAACTCCGGGACTACTCCCGGCTCCCCGGGAGGAGGAGGAGCCGGGGCCGGAGCCTGCCGGGGGCGGGAAGGGGCGGCAGGTTTGGGATGAGGCGGGAGGAGGAGGAGCTGGAGCGGCAGGAAGGGTGTTTCCCTGCGCAACTCCCGGCTGAAGTGACTCAGACAGGAAACTCCCTGCCAGGCGCGGCCCAGGAGCGGAGCCGCCGGGCCGACGCGACCCTCGGCGGCCGGGCCGAGCGGAGCCCCCGGGCGGGCGGACAGACAGACGGACGGGCTCCTCCCGCCGCCGGGCAGCGCCGCTCCCGGGAGCCGGCGGAGAGCGGGTGAGCAGCGCTTCCCGGGGCCCGCCCGGGCGCCTTCGCCCCCTGCCCCGAATTCGGGCTCTTGGGCTGCGGGGCCGGGCGGCTCCGCATCTCTCTCGCTGGTAACCGTGAGCCCCGTACTCTTACCTGGGGTTTATTTATCCCGCCCCGGTATCTGGCGTTCCGCGGAGCTGGGAGGTGCCGGCGGCGCCGCGGGGGTCCCGCTGTCGGGCGGTGCCCGGGGCCGCGGCGGGAAGGGCCGTGCGGAGCCGTGGCCGGGCAGCGGACAGGCGGCCGTGCCCTCAGGCGGGTTGGGTCCCTCAGCCGTGGTTACCTGAAAGGCATTTTTGGTTTTTGTTTCTGGGTGTAAGGTTTAACTTGTTCTCTCTCATGCGTGGCCCGTGCGTCTGCAGCACTCGAGTGGTCAGAGTTCTGCCTCCTAGGCTGTCTTGGAGTGGGCTAGATGGGGTAAGAAATAAAAGGAAAAAGCCCTATGCAGGTTCATCTCTTCAGAGGAAGGAGGTGATCTGTAGTGTCTGTCTAAGGACGTGGAATAACTCCCTCATGAGGAACTTGACAATTATCCAGTAAAAATAACTATGCTGTAATGACAGCAGTACTGCAAGCTTGAAAATCCCCAGATGGATGGTCTGCTACCCCATCCCTCCTCTGATGAGCAAAGGTGAAGACAGACATGCTCTTCATCTTTCTGAGTATTCCTGTAGTTCATCAACATCTCTGCTAATTCTTGGCCTTTCAGTAGGCTCTCATTGCCTTGATTTTTATTCTTGTGCTGTTTGATGGCAGGTTGGAGTAGCATTTAGAATGTAAATGGTTGGTTGTGCCAGGAAGGCTGTTGGGAGGAAGTTGTCTTTGTGGGATGTAGCCAGTCTGCCTCAAGTGTTGGCTGGAGAGCGTGTATTGGAAGAGGAGGAAAGCTAGCTGGAGGAATTTCTTCTTAATTAGAAGGTCATACCAGGCTTTTCTGTAAACTGTGGGAAATGGAAAGCTTAGGCTAATGAGCGACTCCAGTCCTTATTGCATTCCAGTTACTTATTTGGCCTAGCTTTATTGTAATAAGCTTACTGAATGTGTACATATGCAGTGTTGTTGGGTAGTGTTTTCTTTAAAATTGAATTTTTAATAATACTGTAATGCAATTCAACAATTTCTGAATTATGTTTTTATTAATTGTACTTAAACTGTTTTATGCTCAGAGAATGTCTGAGCTATGTGATAGAAAAAGCATTGCTATTTCTTACTTAATTTCTGATTCTTGACTTCATTTAAGTCCCACTTTTACATTTAAAAAGACTTTTTTTTTTTTTTAAATTTAACTTTTGTAAACACAAAGTTTCTTCTGTTCTAGTGTGAGAGGCTCTTCAAGCTTTTCCAGGCAACTGGTCTGTGAAGTCTGGCTGGTGTAGGCAGCCAGTTGTCTATGTAGCTGCCAGGAGGGAGGAGGAGGAATTTGGAAGAAGTCTGTGCAGCATTGGGAAGGCTTAACCCCAGTATCATAAAAGCTTGATTGGCTTGCCCTCTAAAAAGTGTACATTAGTCTTTCATTGTAGCAGCTTAGATTTTTTCTTCCCTCCCCCTCCCCCCCCCTTTTTTTTTTTTTTTTTGCTAGGGACTATGTACTTGATAGAATATCTCTCATGTCCTTGGGTTTTCAGATTGTCACAACTAATTTATGTATTCTGAGAACAAACCTCTCTTGAGTCTTAGAAAAACACCCAAATACTTCCCCCCCCCCCCCCCCCCCCCCCCCCCCAACATCCCTCCTTGAAGATGGGGAGGACTTTGTTTTATTTACAGAGAAAGACTTTGTTTTATTTACAGGTCTTGGATTTGTCAGTTTATTTTAATGGTCCTGATTTGGAGAGTGGAGTGGTATTTAACATATGCTCAGCTTTGCTAATTTAAAATTTCTCCCATAATAGATATCACAGCATTCAAACTTAAATGGAGCCAAATTATCTAAGTTGTTTAATTTTTTTAAAAAATATATCTTATAAGAAAGGGAATGTTCCACGAACAATTCAGATTTTTCAGTTTTTAATTCTGAATGTGTGAGTTTCCTTGTAAAGTTTTTGCACTTAAAGTGATTCCTTTGCTGTACCAACAGCAAAGTAAACTTGAATGCTGGGCAGCAAGTTTTACCCTGCTGAGTCTGAAGCCAGCTGTGTGATTGGCTTCACTGCTCTCAAAACAGTGACTGCATGAGCTTCTGAATTTCCACTTTTTATACTCGTTAAAATAACTGCAGCTACTATGGCAAGCCCCAACTTAATAAGCAATTATGCTTGAACCAAGTGAAGTGCTTGTTTACCTAGGGGTGCTGCAGGAGCATGAGTGGCCGGTGAACTGGTTTGAGGTGGATCCATCCAAGTGCGTGGGAATGCGATTCATTTAAACACTCCTGAGCTTCCCTGTGACCGTGTTCTCAGGGATGAAGGCAAAGAAGGGGGGAGTAAATGTAACAGATTTGTAAATTTTTGATCTGTTGAACATATACCTTGTTACAAGTGGCCTCTAGCAGGCTTTACTCCTGTAGGACACCTTGCTACTTTTTGGTTACGTTGTTATTTGTATAGACAACAAATAAAAGCCACCTATCCTTGTCCTGGTTTTTATGTTGAGCTGAGACAGTAAAATGAAAGAGGGACGGTTCAACGTTGTGAAATATGACTGTATACCTACAAAAACAGAGAGCTTGGTAATGGTGCTTTATATTTTAAGCTACATACGTCAGTTCAGGATTCTTTAGTGCACGTCTGCCCTTAGAAGCTGACATTAGTAGGGCTCGGGGGCACACTTTGCTGTGTAATACTGATAACAGAGTGTGTATTGATTTGCTTTGTTAAAACGTAATTCCATTAATCCACATCACTGCCTTTCTGCTGGTAAAATTAATGTATGATGCATTGATGAGACTAGCTACGAGAAGACAGAGGTTGCAAAATAGCACTTAATCTTTCTATCTCTTGGCACCAAAAATGTTATATGATATTTTGGGTAGCTCCTTATCTCTTGTAAACACACTGGCAAAAATCCTGGAGCTTGTTTTCTTCATAAGATTGAAAAGATTTTCTCTGTGTCCGTGTGTACAGTTTACTGTCTACCTCTGTTATGCCTGTAAATATATGTGCTCACAAGTGTGTGTATTTATGAAGAAAATCCTGTATTCTCACACTTCAATGTTTGGGGGGGAAAGTGGCTGTCTTGGATTTAAACTGTAAAAAGTAGAGTTGTGGTAAAGGTTGGTATGCACAAATAATCATCAAACATTTGCCATCTCAGAAGAAACCCCCTTTCCCTCAGGCTGACCATCAGCAGACAGCAAGTGAATTTCTAGCTGTGTAGCCTCTCTGCAGAAAGACCATTGTGGGAGAGGTGATTTAAGGTTGTGGGCAGCCAAGCTGAGCACAGATCTGGCTCGGAGTGTTGGAGAGGAAGCCCATCTTTCCAAACCTTCCCAGCTGGGAGATGGTGGTGGTCCCTGCTTCTGAGGAGCAGCACTTGTGTCCTGTTCCTGTATCCCTTCCCTACATTTTCTGTAGCTGTTTCATTCTGCCAGACCTCTGCTCCTGCTGGAAGGGCCCCAGCAGGGCATCAGTCTGATGGTGAGCTCAGGGAGGACTCTCTGGGTGGAAATCCCTTCCCTGCTACATTAGCTGCCTGCTGGGCACCCACTGTGTGGGACTTAGCCTGCTGTGGATTTGCTGCCCTCTTAGCCGTGCTGTGAGGTCCCTGCTATACTTTCCTCAATGACTACAGAGAAGTAAAAGTGACCACGGTAGTTCTTTTAGTGGGTGTTTTTCTGTGATTCTGTGTGTGTGTGTTGCCAGGACAGGTGCTCTGGCCTAGGCAGAGCTTAAAGTGAGTGTCCTCCACAAGAGTGGATGCACCTGTTAACTTTACTAAAGCTTTTGTTATTCAAGCAATCGAGTAACATGTGTGGAATTGGCACTTCTGTCCTTGCTTTCATCAGAGGTAAATGCCAGGCCAGCAGCTGTGGTGCCCTCCTTTTCCCAGTTTGTGAGTGCTCCCAGCTTACAAAGCAGTTTTTTGTGGGGTGAACTTGTATGATTTCTCTTTGCCTGAGCCAAATACAGGGAGATTTTTCTCAGTTCAACAGGCTGTCTTTCAGCAAGCCCTTCACATGGCTGGCTTTTGCAGGTCTGCTTTTAAGCAGTTGGTCAGGAGGTAATAGAGTGACAAATAAACTTTTTAAAGGCAATAATTGCTCAGTTTGTGTTAAAAAATGCCATCCTCCCTCCTCTCCCTCCACTGAAAGGCATCTTAAGAATTCAGTGTGTGGACCTATGCTTACTAGATGACACTCTCTGCAAATGGTTAGCAGGCTTGAGTCCTAGTAATGTTCTTATGAATAACTTTATTCTAAAGTAAAAGGAAAAAAATTAAATAGTGCTTTTGGTTTTAGAAACAAATAGATTTAAAAACTAGTACTGTGGTTTTATGTTAGGACACGAATCTAAAGGGTTGACATGCTAAGTTGTGATTCCAACTGTGCAAATGACACAAGGTGCTTTTGGAGATGCTTGCTTTATACACTGCACCTATACAAGAGATTTGTTTCCAGGGTTTAGACAAAAATATGTTAGTGCTGTACTTCACTTTAAAATACTTTTATTCTGATAGGGGCATGGACACTTTGTTGGCAAGAAATAAAAATGCTGTTGATCTGAAACTATTTATAGCCTTCTTTCAGTATAACTCTAATTATTTTAAGTGGGGTCAGTGGTATAAAATCAATAAGGAGAATACACTGAATTATAGATTCTGAGTGTGAAGTTCAGGGCAAACTGTCATGACACATGGCTCACAATAGATGTGAATGCTTGTCAGGTGGTATCTGAAGTAGAGTTTTGGTTGATTTTTGCTGAAACTGCTTATCTTCTTGTATAAAATACTACAGATGATGAGCTCTTTCTGAGGAAAAAGAGAGCTTAAGAAATTAAAATTTATTTATCTTTGTTTTCTCTTCTACTCTGTCCCATACTATTTCCTTAGTTTTTTAAAGAAAATTATTAAACCATTCTTGATTTCCTTCTTGTCTGATTCACACTCTCCTCACAGAAATGCACATAATGATAGATTTTTTTTAACAGCTTCTGAAGCCTGTTGGTTTGGTTTTTTGTTTTCTTTTTAAATACCGTAATTTTGCAAAATTGTACATTATTATTGTACTGATTTAGATAATAAAAAACTACTTATAAGCATGGATATACAAATTTGCCTAAAATATCTTCCAGCTTACTTTTCAGATAAAGCTGTGTAATTTTTTTTTTTTAACTGAAAGTGGAGAGTGTTGTGTTGTTGACTTACCAAGGACCTGCAGGTATAGAGGAGTGGGAATGACAGCAGACAGCCTCTCTTTCAGAGTCATTTTTATTGAAGCCTTTGTTCAGTTTTTAAACTCAAAATAAGGCAACACTGATGCCAGAGCTTCAGCTGCAGGCTTGCATTGAAAAAACCCACTGGATATAATTAATGCCTGTCGTGTCACTGGGGGCCACACACTGTAAGATGGTGCTGGATGCAAAATGCAGAGGCACTGTGGAAGGGAGACCTGGGGGGCTGCCCCTGCCTGGACAGCTGCCCCCAGCAGTGTGTGGTGGGTGTCCTTCCCACAGGCAGGGGTGTTGCCAAGCAGACTCCCCTGAGAAGCTGTAGGACTGACCCTAGAGCAACCATCTGTGTAACTGGGCTAAGGAAGAGAATGCTGTCCTCCCCTCCCCTGAGAAAACAATCTTTTTCTTTATTTCTTTCCAGTCTTGTGAAATAAAAGTACAGAACTCACATGCTTTGTCCAGAACTGTAGTGATAGGACAAGGAGTTCAAACTGAAAGAGATGAAATTTAGCTAAAAGATATGGAAGAAATTGTCTGTGAGGGTGGTGAGGCACTGGGACAGGTTGCCCAGAGAAGCTGTGTGTGCCCCATCCCTGGAAGTGTTCAAGGCCAGGCTGGATGGGGCTTTGAGGAACGTGGTCTAGTGGAAGGTGTTCCTGCCCATGGCAGGGGGGATGAACTGTATGGTCTTTAGGCTCCCTTTTAACCAAAACCATTCTATGAGTCTAAATAAACAGCTTGTCTAAGGCTGACGGGTTGTGTTGCTGCTTAGATGGAAATCTGAAGACTCCAGGCTCTTGTCTTTCTCTCCATCTTTGAGGCTCATCTCTTTTACCTGTAACATGACTCCTCCATCCACTGGGGTGCTCAGTTCCCCTGTGCCCAGCTCCTTTCAGCCCATGTACACAGGTGTGCCCTTTTTGATTAAAGTACCAGCACTCTTTACACCAGACACGCAGGGCAGCCAACAAAACCCATGCTGAGCAGCTGTGAGCAATCTGTGGTGGAAAACTTCCTCCTGAGCCATGCCAGGCGAATTCTATGTGAACTTGCTTTCCTTTCTCTTTTCTGGAGTGGTTATTGCTTTGCTGCTCCTTTCTCATTCTTTGCAGAACGCTCACAACAGGAGTGTTATCTTTGCTAAGAAGTGAGAGAGCTTTTCACAACAACTGTAGTTGTCGTTTTCACATGCTGTAAGTGCTGTGCTTCAGTGCTTGGCTTCTGCTCTCAATTTCAGTCTTGTCCAAAGCACTGCTGTGCAGCATTACCTTGTAGCACCCGTGCAGCAGCAGGATCGGGAACAAGTACAGAAGAAATTCTTGTTGAGAACAGCTGCAGGAGAGAGCAGCACCAGCAGAATGCAAAAATGGGAGTGGAAGAGTGAACTGGGTGAGAGGAAAAGAACACAAAAAAAGAGAAGGGGAGAGGGTTGGTCAGGAAGGTGAAATGGTGCAATTCAAAGGTGTAATATCAGAGAATATTAATAGGGCAAGGCGAGTAAGTGTAGCAAGACAGATCTCAGCACACCTAACCTAGAATGAAACAATGCTTAAATCTCTAACTTCATTGCAGTTTGAAGAGGAGCCAAATATTGCAGAAGGGGCTTCATTCTGTACATTAGTTAGTTCTCTCAGAACTAACTCAGTTCTGTGTGGATTAGTTAGTACATCAGCACAAACCCTCTCAGCCATCTAACCCCATCAACAGCAGATTTTATTTTTTTTATTTTACATTTGTGACATATTGTTGGCTTCAGACTTAAGTTCACAGATAAATCAAACCAAACACTCCTGTGAATTCTTGTAGCACAAGTGCCATTGCAGAGGGGGCTACATGTTGCAGAACAAACTTCAGAGACAGGCTCTCCCTCCTTGTTAATCTAAGTGGGATACTTTTGGAGGAAATTTTAGAGGCCTAGGCTTCTCCCATGCCATCACAATGGATTCTCAAAATAAGTGGAATGAGCAGAATTAATTTTCCATTTTGAAGTGTGTGTTCTCCACTTGAGCTTCCAAGGGATAGCATTTCACCCCATATTTTAACATCAGGAAGTTGTATCTGTCTTCCAGAGCTTCAAGATGTGGAGTGATGCTGCAGATGCATAGTACTGGCCAGGCTGCCCTTTGAAATACCTGGTTGTTACCTGCTGCATTATCATCATCCACTGCAGGTGCTGCTGCTCTAGAATTAGTATGTGCTCATCCATGTGCTCCTGCTGGCTGCTAGCACGGCAGGAAAAGATAAATTCAGTCTTGTGGTGCCTTGCTAGCAAAAATATAGTGATTCCAGCCTGGTGCTGTGGCACAGGAGTGCTAAGGTTGCACTATGTTCCCTAGTTGTGGGATAGTTTTCTTAGTGATGCTGTAAAGAGGAATAGTTAGACACACACGTGGTGGCAGGCATCAGGAAAGGTAATCCTGGACTACCATGACTCACCAGTCTTGATCTAGGCTTCATACAAAGAGCCTGAGAGTCCCCCATTCCTAACCTGCTGTGATGATAGTAGAGTGTCAGACCTTCCTTTTACTGAAAAGTGCTTGAATTCATCCAGGATATTGAAAGGGAAGTTACTTGACAAGCATAACCGATTGTCCTTTGAGCCCTGGGCGTCAGTGTGTCAGCAAGCCCTTTCAGCTCCATGACAGCATCCTTAGCAGGGCTGTCCTTCTGACCTTGATTATCCTGTGGGAGGAACAGTACTGACTCACCGAAATGTGGCTTTTGGGTTGGATTAATGGTGCTGCTGTTGCTTACTGATACTGCCCAGAATTCAGTTTTCCAGGTGATATGACTGGTGTCTCACTGAGCACTTGAACCTTGCTTGCAGAGTCTGAGCGCAGGCATTGCTTGTGTTAAGAGATGAAAGGGATGGGGATTGCTTGTTGGGATGTTTCCCTGCAGGGGACAGAAGCTGGAGAGGTAGCAATGTGGATTGCATGAAAAATTCGCGTGTGGCTGAACACAAAGAGCTTTTAATTTAGGAAGCTGAGATTTTCTAAAAAAAAAAAAAAAAAATAAAAATCCCATGCTATTAGCCTCATGTTCCTCCCCCAGTCTGTGCCTGCTTTTGGAAGCCTGCATTTATTGTGAGCCACATCACCCTATAGGAGTCTGATACTAAATTAATCGTCTCTATTATGTGCCTGTTCTTCTGGGACTTGCTATGATGTTTGGATGGGATAATACAGTGCTGGAATTTTTTTCTCTTTTTCACCTCTTAAGCCATTTTTTAAATTCCGTTTGCAGATGTATTTTTGGAAGCTTAACAGTATGTCAAATCTGTTGCACAAAGGACTGTCAGCTGCTGTTTGCTTTCTTCTGTCTTTTCCTTTAATCAGGCAGGCCCGTAAATGATGTGAAAAGCATTTTTCTTTGCTCCTTCAGCTTATGCAAATCTGTTGCTTAGGAACGGAAAGGAGCTCCAGTCCCAAAAGGAACATCTTAGGCTGATCCGCTTGGCAAAAAGGCAGATTCTGCTGTCCAGGGCACAGAAAAAGAGCATTCAAACAGAGAAGATCCGTGTGTTGCTGTTCTCTGAAGTGCTATCAGGGTGTTAAAATCTTCTCTGCTCAGTCTGAATTGATAGGTAAGCAGTTGAATGGCTGAGGAATTTGAAATTTAATTAAAATAAAACTAAAAGGCAGTCTTTGGGAGAGATCTTGGAGGTTTGAAATAAAAACGAATATTTTTGTAATTGCTGTGCTATTCTTGGAAGAGAAAATCCATTCCTTTTGTTCTCTTTCCATTACAAGGGCCCTTTGTGATTGGAATCTCATGGTTTAAATTGACTAGGAACATTACACAGAATATTGAATCCAATTTTTGTAATAGAAAAATTATTTAATTGATTTTCTGTAATCAAGTAGCATAGAAAAATGACACAATGGGACAGAAGAAACCTGAAAATGTTGTGTTGCTGTAGGGATAAAACTTCTGCTGCTGTGCTGACCAGTTCTGTTCTTGTGGGAATGTTGTCATTAGTTGCCATGGAGTTTACTGAGATTAGTCCTGAAGACCCCAATTCAGCAGGCCAGTCAATCATCTTTTAAAATATACTTTCATTTGAATTTCTTTCCTTCAGTGTGTGGACTGTGGAATGTCTTTGCTTCTCTCTCTCCCTTTTTTTTTTTATTTTTTAAACAATATGCTTCTCTTCTCCCTCTTTAACTGCAGTATGTAAAATTTTCCTGATTTTCATCATAGAATTCTCTCCTTTTAAGTAGGGTAAACTTTGATTTATTTATTCAAAAGACATTTAAAATAATTTATTAATATTTATATCAATATATAATAATCTATTTTAGGTAAAACCACTGATATGGATACATATTTCAATTGATGGATTGCACAGCAATTTTTATCTTCAGTATCTATGATACTATATTTTAATTTAATATTCAAAGATTTTTCTTTTGCAGATTTGGGAAAGAAGAGAGGCAATATCAAAGGAAGCTGCTGTTTAAAGTGCAGACATGCTTCCTCTTTGTCTTTTTTGAGCCTGGGAACACTACAAGCACTTGGAGATCAAATGCATCTATTTAAAAACAAAATATGTCCAGTGAACTGCAAAAAGGCATGGGGCATCCCTTCCCAACATCATTTTTCAGTCAAATGAAACACTCTTTTCATCTTCAAAGTCAGAAAATATTCAAAAATTTCTGCAGTCCAGCAGTTTTTTATCATTGAAACTCCACCTTAATTAAGTCACTCTTTGGCATGTTGCCTCTTCATATTTTTAATATGAAATATTTTTTTTTCCACTTAAAATTCCAGTGTTGGAACTTTTTGGGTTACGTAGAGAATGCTCTTACCAAAACCAATTCCCTGGATGTCTCAAAACACCTCTGCTTCCTTGGGCTGCACTCTTGAGCTAATGTTTGCATGTGTTTAATTGCTGTTGGAGCTGTGCTGCTTTCCAGGGCTTACACTGTCCTGGGCACAGCTGGAGGTGGGCTGTGCTGAGCACATCTGCTTGTCCCACTCACAGTCTCTGAATGTTCTGTGCTAACTTCTGCCATGGGGAAAGAGGGAGAAACTGTGCTTGAATGGGTCAGGCTTTGCTGATCCCAGCTCAGAGCGTGGTGTGAGGCCCCTGGCTGCCAGCTGCAGCCCAGAACTGCTGATCCAACCCCTTGTGACCACGGGGCCCCAAACTCTCTCCCCAAACTTGTCCTGCACTTTGATGACCATAGGATGTGTTTTTCCTGGACTGTTTCAGGCTGTTTGAAGTGTAACTATCTGCATTTTGAATGGATGCATGCTACATTTAAACTCAGTTTTCTGTGAGCTTTTGGTTAAATTAAGTTAAAAAGATGTGGAGAATTTTTTTTCTTTTTTTTTTCCCAAGGTGTATTTAAGATACTGGTGTAGTGTGTAGCATGGTATTAAGAATAGTAAGGCAAGATCAATGCTGTTATTCTTCTGACTTCTCACCCTGAGATTCAGCAGTGACTCAAATCTTTGCATGTTCAGCTCTTCCCACATACCTGGCCAGATGCTGTCAGAGGTGCTGGGATGGATGTGTCTTTTGGGGCCAGGAGGGAGAGGGTCTGTTGAAAGAGCCAGTAGCAGTAGCTGGGCTGCTCTGAAGAGTAGAGGATTTCAGGAGAGGTTTGCTCTGCTGTCACTTCTGCGGGGATGTTCAGGAGCAGATGGGACATGCCTCAGTTTACAGCACCCTTTTTCAGAGTCAGTCCAAAAAGTGGGATGAATGATTCAAGGGAATTTATTTCATCCAACACTTATTAGCTTGCTGCAGCACTTCATGCCAGGGCAGCATAAAGACCCGGCTGAACGAAGATGCAGTCTTTGCTCTCAGACTGGTGGGGATGTCCTGGTAGTTCATCTGAAGTTTAGCTGAAGAAAATGTGTTCCTTTACATCACTGTCTCTTTTATATGCTTATATTTTTATTGGTGGCTAATGATAGAAGGTAATCATTGTCCCTGAACAGTTGAGCTGTTGCCTAAATGAGATGAACTTTGTCAGCCTTGCATGGTGAGGCTGGCTGCTGCATGTCCATGTGTGATACTGGTGTTGGGGGGAGGTATCATCCACAGCATTGACTGCTCACTCAGATCTTTTCCCTGATGTTATATCAGAAAAACCCATCTTTTATTTTCCATGGAAGTTTAATTTTCAGGGCACAAGATGAGTGTGTGGTAGCAATAGACACAGCTGTGTCCACTGTCTGATCTTCTCGGTATGCAACAATATACCAGAAGATGTACTGTAAGTAAGTGACAGCAAAAAATACCTGGAAATCTGTTTCCAGGTTTTTACCTGCTGCAATCCACCATGCATCAGGAGGGAAGCCTGCTTAGTGCTCTCATGGTTGTGTGAGGATAAATCCTTAGAGATTTAAAAGTGAGGGTGCTTAGATGTCCTCAGGGTGTCAAACCTTTGAGTGAGTGATGCAAAGGAAAAAAGTGCCTGTCAACTGTGGTACTTAGATTTTAATTATTTTTGTTTATTTAATGGAAGTTTAACATTGTTATTTTAACTTCCATAAAGTAAAGCAAGAATTGTCATAATGTAAATGCTTCTGCTTGCTCTGTCTACAGCTTCTGAAGAAAAGTTGGCTTTCACTGTAGCCTGATATTCTCTACCTTTATTTTTGTTACTAAAGGACTGAATTAGACTGTTTATCAGTTTGCTGTGGGAATGTTCACTTGGCAGTCTTAGTACAGGTGATAATGACAGTTTGCAAGTAATTTAAATGGCATATGTACTTGTATTCTCCAAGGACTTTCCATTCTTTCCCTGTGTATTTTCAAGTTACTCAATATACCTTTTGGGTTTTTTAAAATATTTTGTGTAACATGATACCAACCTCATCATCTCCCTATCTTGTCTAACACAGCCATAATGTTTCATCTGATAACTTTTGTGGTGAAGGGCTTTATTTTTCACCAGTAAGTAGATATCATCAAACCCAGTTATTTGAGATAGAACTTGTATTTTGGGAATCAATGTCTTTTTGAAGCTCAGCTGGATAGATTCATAAGACCATTAGAGGACATTTCTGGGAAGTCTTGGCCATAGGCTAAAGAGGAACTGTGTGGTAATTTCTACACTTATAAGAAGATCTCAGTAAGGATACAGTTACCTAAGTTCATTTGCTTTACCCACATTTATTTATTTTTTAACTTAGTTGCTAGCTACAAGTTATATATGTTGGATTCTATGCACTGCTGCTGAAAATTACTATCTTTTATCATCAAGCATTTTTTTCCCTGTTTGTTATTTATAGGCTGAGTCCTGCTTAACTCTATCACTGAAAGAAAGCTTAAAAGCTTGTAACTTAACTCTCTAGTATTTGGGGAAATTTTTTTGCCTCTAAGTTTGAGAGCAGAATAGCTACAGCAATCCTTTCTCTCAGTGATTCTGAAATCAATGCTTTATTCCCTGCTTTCTCACTCCTTGCTTTCTGTAGTTCTTATTATTTTTTCTGGTCAGGTTAGGTTTTTTTGTTTTTGTTTTTTTTTTTTGTTTGTTTGTTTGTTTGTTTGTTTTTTGTTTGTTTTGTTTTGTTTTTTCCCCAGAGCATTTTTCCCCATAATTTGCTCCTGTTCATATTCCAAATAATCTGAAGCTTGAGGGGGCCCAAAAGAGCAAGGTTGAGAGATGCATGCTGGCTGTTTTCTGATATGCTTGGAATTAAGAATATAGATCTTCTGCAGAGACTTAGACATTATTGTGTAAGGATGGAGATGTGGAAATGGCATCTCTGCTAGGACTGACAATCATCTCCTTTGGGTACCAAAGCAGTGTTGTTAGCAGGGCACTGCTTACCATGCAATTGCATGGCTGAGAGCAATGGTGTAAAATTATGACATTTTAAAAAAGGTTGCCAACTCTTTTTTTGTGAATATTTTCAATAATCAGTTCTGAAGTTAAATCAAAATGTAAACAATGTTAGAGGAGCTTTCTTTTTTTGCCTTGATTTTTCACATGGACAAAATGGGAGAGGCAGCTCAGTGAGCTTCTCCACAGCACAAGCTCTTCTGAGCAGGTCAGGCCCATGTGGAGCTCATCTCCTTCAGAACTGAAGAAAAAGAGGATATCCTAGTTTAAGCTAGTCTGTGGCCTTGCACTAAAATAATAAAAAACTGCTTAGCCCTGGGGCTGATAGCTCTTGATCCTTGGACGTGGTGGGACTTGGTATTGTGAGGCTGAAGTTCATTTCGAGACAGGGATTTTCTTCCTTTGAAATCCAGAAGAAGGAACTGAGAATCTGCACAGGCGTTGCTCTCCCCTGCTTAGAAAGCTGGGGGAAAAAAAATAATTAGCAAAACAGCTTGCCAGTGTATGTGATTCTCCCTCCTCAAGGGAGAATGCCAGAATCATGAATGTTGAATGTTTGCTAATTCAATTGTGTACAGCCAGGAAAACGTGTTCTTGTTCATGAGTTTTTACTTTAGTGCTTTAAGGATAGCTCATAATCTAAAGATAGCCAAACGAAAAATATTATTTCAGAAGTAATGCTTACATGTCTTGTGCCTGAGAAGAGCTGTCCTGGGAAATCTCATGTGGGCACAGAACTGAAAACAGAGCTTTCTAGGAATTTAGTAAGAAAAAAAAAATCTCAGTCTGGGTAAATGTCCTTGTATAACAATAATGATGAGTACAACTACAGCATTTTGTTCTGTTCTCAAACTTTTTTTTTTAAGTAGGTCTTTGAAGTTTATGTTCTCTGCCATAAAGGAATCTGTTAAAATATTAGCTCTCCTGCCCAGTAATTTCATCTGTTAAAAACTCATGACTCTTAAGGAGGCAAAGCTATCCAATTTTGTGACTGGGGAATTTTAGCTTTTCTTAAATTAATTTTTATGAGCTTAGGGGAAAAAAAATCAGGTTTTGTCAGCCCTTCATCATTGTACATGAGAAACAGCTGTTGTCTTCTGGAGCTTGTTTTATCAACAAAGATAGAGAAGGGCAGAAAAACCCTGAACCAGTTCCAGCTGTCACCCTGCCATTGCTGTTGTCAAAACTCCTCTGCTCACTTCTAGGGGGGGCACAGAGGGGAAACGTGAATCACACCCTCTCAACATTTGCAGATGTGTCAAAGCTGAGCAGGAAGGAGCTGCTTCCTCTTTCATGTTTTGCTAGATACTGGAGTGCAAAGGCTGGAGAACAGGGACATTGAACTTGACCAACAAAATACCAGGCGTGTGGATACCTTTGGCAAAATTGCAAAGTGGGGCTGTCAGGGAGCAGCCTCAAAACAAGAAGACATTTACAACTGTCTGTGCCCAATGGCTTTTGTTTTCCTCCTTTGAAAAATGCTGATCTTTGGGAAATCATGCTGAAGGACTTAAAAAGATGTCCTTTCCTGGATTTCTTTTCACAACCCAGAGGGCAGCAGGAAGCCTTTGTTTCTTGTACCCCATGCCTGTTAGTGAGGGTTTCCCAGACCTGTCCTTCTCCCAGACCTCTATTTAAATAGAGGCAGTGTAAGTCAGCTGGGATTTTGGGTTCTATTTTTAAATTGTTATCTAAATATTAGAAACAAATCCACAGATAGTCTAAAGTCTTATAGCTGCTGCTGGAGGATTACTCCTGTGCAGCTGTAAATATTGAGGCCAAAAGCATGCAAGTGTGCTTTCAGAATTGGGATGTACAGGCTGCGTCTTCAGAATATTCACTTGCAGTGCTGAGAAAGTAGAAGTCAGGAGCTTGGATTTTGTGAATGCCTGGCTCTGTTCAACAGCAGGGGCCCAAGTCATTGTGGACCATGTTTTAGGAGAAGAAGGAAGATATTTAGACTGGGGAGAGGGTGCTGATACTTTCACTGCACGCAGTGACACCTCTGCTTTACACAGAAGTTGCAGTAGTTTTTGGTGTAGAAGGGCTGGCCATTTTTCACTCTAGGTTTTAGAACATTTTTTGTGATTTCTTGGAGCCAATGCTTTGTGGCCATTTGCCTGTCCAATAGGAGAGAGGGCTATGGGCCCATTGTTCCCACCCCAGAGCAGCTGCACACTGGGCATTTCTACTTTTGACAGGGAGGCTAAGAGAAAGAAAAGTTTTAAGTTGGAAGGAACCTTATCTGTTAATCTGTTTTATTTTTAGCTAAAGCTTTATTTATAGATACTCAGACACATATATAAAGTGCCTATAGATACAGACTCATCTGTAGATGTTCTGACTACTTGCCAGCTCAGTTTCCTCTAGGGTAAAACTGTTCAGTCTGACCTTCTCACAGGAATTTTGCCCAAGCCGTGGAAGTTTTTGGCATGTGTTGATTTATTGAAGGGAGGACACCATGTTTTTTGCCTTCCTCTAATTTGAGAATAATTATGGTTCTTGTGTTGGAGCTTTATCTGGGTGTAGGCAGGTGTTGGGCAAACATCCTGCCACAGGTTTGCCAGCCAACACTCCTGTCAGTCCAGTTCTTCATCCCTTTTCTGGCAAAGATCACAACCTGCACAATATGAGCACGGGTTTATTCATTTAGTTTAACAAAAACTGATATGCTCAGGCTGGGAGTGAGGTTTGGGCTGGGCATTTAAGAAGAAACAGACCTGTGAATCTTTGTTTGCTGTTGTTTATAAGGTTGTTGGCAAGCTCTCCATATGCGGTACCTTAGCTTTGCAGCAATGGCTTGGTACACAGGGTTGATCCATGGAAATAGGTAATCACTCCTGGTTGCTTCCTCTCCTTGGGTTTGGGTTTTGGTTTGGTTTTTTTGGTCAGTTGAGCTGTTCCTTGGAGGTAAGGCTGCTGTTTCTGTGGATCTTTCTGCAGGAATCTATAATTAGGCAAGAGAAAGTGAGGAGGTGTTTCAGCCAGGCCAGTAAAAGTGCAGTGAGTGGTGGGATCACCAGCCCATGCCAGCTGTCTTGCAGTGAGTTTTTATCGAAGCTGCATTGGGATCTCCTTGTACCCTCCCTGTATGTGGGGATGGAACAGGTCCACAGGGGTGTCACATGCCAAGCCAGGTCCTGGTCCTCTGGGATGTGGGTGCTCATGTTCCTTTCCTCCTGGTTAAAGCTGAGGGCAGTGCTCTGCTGCTCCTTGCACCATAGGTGTATGGTTTTTCTCTGGTAAATGGGGGAAAATAACTTGCAAAAAAATTTAAGAAATCTTGATTAGAGATATTACCTTAAAAATCAGTATTTTTTTCATTCCACTGAGGAGAATGAGTAGATCATTATGCCGAAGCGGATGACTGAGTTATTCCACCCCACATTTTCTTCCTAAATTTTCACAGTATCACAAAACACGTAAGGTTGGAAAGGACTACAGTGGCTCACCTGGTCCAGTCTCCCTGCTGAAGCAGAGTCATCCTGGAGCACATGGGCAGGATTGCAGCCAGACAGTTCTTGAAAAGTTCCAGTGAAGGAGACTCTACAATTTCTCTGGGCAGCCTGTTCCGGTGCTTGGTCTCTGGTCACAGATGGCCCAGATTTCTTTCCATTGCTGTTCTTGGTTCAAAACCCCAGCAGTGGCAGCAGTGAAAGGTTAATGGAGATTGCCATGGCCCTGAGGGGTCTATCATTAACTACCCAAAGCAGATCTGGATGTCCTAGGACATGAAACACTGGAGACTGCTGGCACCTTTTGACGGCCTGGTCTCCTGAAGATGATGTGGTTGTAGAAGCTGTAGTGCATAGAGTTTTGAAAGCACATTGGCTCAAACCTGAGCTTTAGAATCATCCTTTCCTCTATTTTTTGTGTTTTTCTGGTATCCAGCAGTGTGGGAGGCGAAACATTTCTCAAGTCCTAAAAGTAAGGACAAGGATGTTAGTCTCAAAAGTTTTATTTAAACTTGTATTTGAAAATCAACTGAGTTTCTGTTTGACTGTTTCCCTTCTGTTTTGGTTGAAGGAAAACTTCCCATTTCCCACAGTATAAATAGTTGCCTGCTCTTCATGTTACTCATTTTTTTACTGTGTATATAGTAACACATATAAAGTTATATCTATGTGTATACATGTACATATCTATATGCATGCGTGTGTTTTCTAACCAGGTGCAAAATGACTGCTCAAGTAACTCTGGAGGATGCCTTGTCCAATGTGGATCTCTTGGAGGAATTACCATTGCCAGATCAGCAACCGTGTATTGAGCCCCCACCATCATCTCTTCTTTACCAGGTATTTTCTCATAGGAAAAAGTTTTTCCATTTCCCAGTGCTGTTAAGAAAGAGTATGTTTGCCCAAAACCAAAGTGTGTTTATATTGGCAATAAATATAAAAATTCTTTTCATAGAACCATAGAATGATTTGAGTTGGAAGGGACTTTAAATATCATTGAGTCCAACCCCTCTGTCATGGGCAGGAGCACCTTCCACTAGACCAGGTTTCTCAAAGTCCCATCCAGCCTGGCCTTGAGCACTTCCAGAGATGAGTCACCCACAACTTCTCTGAGCAACCTGTTCCAGTGCCTCACTACCCTCACAGTCAATAATTTCTTGCTAGTAACTAATCTAAACCTACTCATACTTTGAGTCCATTCCCATTTGTCCTGTCACTACATGCCCCTGTACAAAGCTCCTCTCCATCTCTCTTGCAGAACCCTTTTAGGTCCTGGATGTTGCCATAAGGTCTTCCAGAGCCATTTCTTCTCCAGGCTGAAAAAAGCCAGGTTCTCAGTTTTCCTTCATAGGAGAGATGCTGCTACAGAAGACTTAATTCTGTGTTTTCCTTTCTCTGCAGCCAAACTTCAACACTAATTTTGAAGACAGAAATGCATTTGTCACTGGTATTGCAAGATACATTGAGCAAGCTACAGTCCATTCTAGCATGGTAAGTAGATGTTCCAATACACACTTCTTTATTACATAGAGTAAAAGGAGAGGAATGTGTCTTCTTGCAGTTCATTATAAGAATCATGATCTTATTACATTATTATGAATTACAGAAAACAGGTTATCTACAACACTTCCAGGAGGAGGTAAGATGAAAAAGTGTGTGGCTTCTTTTTTTTTTCAAACACATTTCCTAAAATTTTTTTAAATGGCCTTTCCTCTTTTGAGCAACTAATGTTGTTCAAAGGTTCCCTTCTTTCATGGCATTCTTGGAAAATTAGGAATAATAATTATTATTCTAGAGGCCAGTTCACAAATGGTGAAATGGGCAGATGAAGCACCTGGTTACATGATACTGAAAATTATGTATTTTTCCATTGATCTACTTTTAAATTATGTGGTTACTCCTTTACATGTTTTGATTGTTTGGATATTGTTGTATCTCTCCTTTTCCATGTGAAAAATTGCTCTTCATGTGCTGACTCTTTCATCCTTGAATGTTCCACCTGGGGTCCCTGAATTTAAAAAAAAGAATAAACACCATCCCATCACCTTCCCTCATTCCAAGATTAGCATTTCCATTTATACTTATAGATCACAGTGTTGTTAGTTTTGGGAAGAAAGAACAACACATAAAGCAGTCTGATATGGGCACATGATAATTGATGATGTATCATTCAGCATGCAATATGTGTGTTATATTCTGATATATGTGTTATATATATTATATATTCTGATAAGAGAAATAGGTTCATTTGGGCAAGGGCTTGGAATAACAGAAGACACACAGATATAATCTTTTTATATTACAGTTCCTAATTATATTGAGTATTTTCCCTATAGAATGAAATGTTAGAAGAAGGTCAGGAATATGCAATCATGTTATACACATGGAGAAGCTGCTCAAGAGCCATTCCCCAGGTAATGGATGAAAATTTCTACTGTCGTGCAACATGTGAACTTCTGTCTTGTTTTAGTGTGAGTTACACAGACAGATTTGTCAGCGAGATCTAAAGTGGAGTCTGCTTTGATTCCTGAATTGCTAAGCTGGGCATGCCATAGAACAGTGTGTTTTAGCACTTGGAGACCAGTTGGACTTTATTTTTTTTATGAGGCATCTATAGCAATACCTCATGGGGTTTGTGTTGGTCTTACTTTTTTGGTTCAAGAGTAGTATAGTGGTAATGTGCTTTAAAAGGAAAACTTTTGATGGTGGGATCTACATGAGGTCAACATTTCATTCAAGAGAATGGACTCTTCCCACTCCCCAGTTTAATACTTAAATTCAAAACAGGTAGTATGGCATGTAAAAATTAAAATTCAGGTTAAACAGATAAGTTTCTAGACACTTCTGCTCCAAGGTAGCCACTTTCTAAAGGTCAGAGCTACACAGTGCTTTCTTGATCTGTAGACAAAAAAAGCCCAAAAACCCTGCTGTGAATAGGGCAGACACTTCAAGTGCAGCTTCAAGTGTCTGGGAATGGTTGTACAGGAGTGGGATGGAAAGAATTTTAAGGAGTCAGAAAACTAACACAATTAATACCATGAGTTGACTCCTTTTTAAGAATTTGTAATGCAATTATTTTTAATACTGAAATGCAAGGAAGGCTTATCCTGTAGTTTAAATATTTAGAGTGGAAGTCAGGTAACCTGTTTTAATTTACAGTTCTGGCCCTATTTTAGTGCATGATTTTGAGCAAATGGCTTAATGTGGAAAGGTTACACCCTACACGCCCTACGGGGTGTTTGACAACTAAATTACTTGCTGTAAGGTAGTAGGAAAATCTTAGATTGTTTTGGGGTTTTTTACACACAATTAAGCTTAGAAGATTAGCATAAGATTACCAAACCTGGAAATTTTTGTCTTTAAATTTGTCTGTTTAGGATGATAATACATTTTCTCAGGATCTTAGTTGCTGAGGGTTTATCAGGCAAAGTTCCAGATATAACAACAACCTCTTTAATTATCCACAGGTCAAGTGCAACGAGCAGCCTAACAGAGTAGAAATCTATGAGAAAACTGTGGAAGTTTTGGAGCCAGAAGTCACAAAACTGATGAATTTTATGTATTTTCAGGTAAAAGGAATGGAAACAAAATTTGTCAGTAGGCTTTTAATTTTATATTTCTGATTTGTATACTTCATATTGTGTGCTCAGGTACTGAGCCTAGTCGTTATATGTTGGAAAAGACACACCATATTCTCTCATAGAAGGGCAGAATTTTTAATGCCTATCTTAAAAACTTGAGTCAATCTCCATTAAAATTTTCAACATAAAATCAAAAGTAATTTCATATAGACCCTGTGCAGCACATGGGAATAGAGATCTGTCATTTTATGAAGAAAAGAAATATAATGTGTTTCACATGCATAATAAAAACATCTCAGCACAGAAACCATTTGCTGGGGAATGAGGGATCCACAAGTCTGGACAGCAGAGCAGCAGGTGCAACTTTGCTATGGCAATTCATAATTGAGGCAAGCTAACCCAGTTGTTGTGATCTGCCAGCCACCCGAGCTGGAGAATAGCAGTCTGTCTTGCTTTCTCCTCCCTCCTGGCAGCTTACCATCTATTTCAATGGACTGAGGATGTTTCCAGGCATTATTCAGAGATGGAGAAGCTAGAGCCTGTGAGACCCAGAGCACACAGCAAGGAGGAGATTGTTGTAGTCAGGAAGACCCTCGGTTGGGGAAGACAACAGGAAATGTTACATTTCATTCAATCTCCTTTCATTCAAGCAGATTAGAGCTCTGAAGTCAGAACAGATTCCTTTTTACATTTGAAGTTCCTGTCTTTTTCATATTTGTAATCTCCATCTGAAATGCCCCTGGCATGTATTTGGAAATAAGCCCTCAAATAAACATGTGCCAGGATGACTTAAGAGAGCTGGCATGTACAGTGTGCTGTGAATTTTTGTTTGTTTGAAGGGAAAATTCCTATAATTTGCCTTTTAATTCATATATACTTCCTCACCAAAGAGCATGAAATCTCTTTTTTTCTGAGGGATTTTAAACTTCATAGAATCACAGAATAGTTTGAGTTGGAAAGGGTCTCGAAAACCATATAGTCCAACCCCTCTGTGATGAAAAGGGGTATCGGGTTGATCAGAGCCCCATCTAATCTGGCCTTGCACAATTCCAGGGATGGGGCATTCACAGCTTTCTGGGCAACCTGTTCCATCCAGAGCTTCACCACCCTCACTGTAAAAAACTTCTTCCTTACATCCAATCTAAATTGACCTTCTTTTACTTTAAAAAAAATTACCCCTTGCCCTATTTTTATTTGTACTTTTAATTAATTTATCTGCAAAGAAGAACCTTGACTCTTGTTTCAGGCAAGCTTGGTGGCAGAAATCACTGGTGGCCCTTGTAGCACACATCAGGTACACAGAGGAGGAACTGAGAGGCCTGTACTCATGTCTGGCTAGCTTTGCACGCTTTAAACATTTTTCTGTGTCACTGGAGCTTTTCACTGGACCAGCTCTAGGTAGATGATGAAAGTTTCCCCTGGAAAGGTCATGGCTTTGACTCTCTGTTTTTCTGGCTTTTCCCCCCATCAGAGAAATGCAATTGAACGGTTTTGTGGGGAGGTGAGACGTTTGTGCCATGCAGAGAGAAGGAAGGACTTTGTGTCTGAAGCCTATCTGATCACACTGGGCAAATTCATCAACATGTTTGCAGTGTTGGATGAGTTGAAAAATATGAAGTGCAGCGTGAAGAACGACCACTCAGCCTACAAGCGGTGAGCGGCAAGGGGCAGCAGGAACCGGGCCTTTGCTGCCAGGATTCAGGCCTCCCACGAGATGGCAGCAGTTGCTATTTTCTGACAGCTTTTTCTTCAAAAATGATCTCTTCACGTGTGGGTCAAACTACCTTGAAACTAGGGATGGCTTGACTGCAGTTAGGCAGTTCAGTACATCCATTTTCTTTGTGCTGTTCTTCCAGTAGCAAAAGGTTTTTCTGCCTTTACTGCCAAGCTGTCAAATACTTACGTCTTGGTGTATGCTAGATGTAATGCATGTACTTTGTTCAGCAAAGCTTCTGTTTTTAAGTTTGAGAGGAAGCTGGCTTTCTGGTCACTTGTGCTACTCCTATTCTGTTCTTGGCATCCATTTTTGACATTTGTGGCTGAGGCTTGTTATTCTTGTTCTTAAGATGTCTTGGCTTTGCTGTTCAAAATCATTGTGATTGCAGGTATAGCAGGGAGGGGAGGGGTTGAGATACCTGTGGCCAAATTTTGTACTTGAGCTACCAGATGGTATCAGATGTCTTCTGTTGAACACGGTGGTCAGAGCAGCAGGGCACGATGGCCTTTATGCCAGCTCTAGCATCTGTGGTCTTTAATGCAGAAAACTATTTAGTCAATGATTAGCCAAATTTACCTGGGTTGCTTCTGCTTATGTGAGATTTAGTTTCTACCTTCACATGTTGTAGTTGTTGTTGTGCCTGGAGACCTCTTAAACTTACTTGGTTTGCCTTTCTTTTTCTTTGGAACCTGTTTCTAGAGGCCAGATGCTTGTTTTCTGGAAGACAGACTTTTCCTGGGTTGTTGTGTGGCTTGGATCTATAGAGCCACAGCTGCACCTAGTTGAAGGATATAGCCAATGTTTTTTCATTTGTGTTTTATTGGACCTTCTAAGTAGGGGTGTAGTGAGGAATTCAGGATAGTAAACCAGTTTATTTTGGATAAATTGAGTCCATCTCTCTCGTCTGGTGAGCTTTTCACCTTTTTTTTGAGGGGATAGATTTACTTACAAACAGTCCTGGCCAAGGGAAATACAGTTTTTCTTCTGTTTTTAAAGAGCTGCTCAGTTCCTGCGGAAAATGGCAGATCCTCAGTCCATTCAAGAATCTCAGAACCTTTCCATGTTCCTTGCCAACCACAACAAGATAACACAAGTAAGCTTGAATTGTCTTCTTGCAAGTTACCTAATGCTTTGCAAAAGTATTAAAATAAAGCTCTTCCAGATTGATAGTGTTTTTTTTCCAGTCAGTGTAACTAGTTAACTAATATCTCTTTTTTTTTTTTTCTCCAGTCTTTGCAACAGCAGTTGGAGGTGATTGTTGGCTATGAGGAGCTGCTTGCAGATATTGTGAATTTGTGTGTGGACTACTATGAAAACAAAATGTATCTAACACCCAGTGAGAAACATATGCTTTTGAAAGTAGGTTTCTTTTGGGTATAAAATTAAAAACAGAATATTGAGACAGGGCACGAGTGTTTGAATTCCAGATTGTTTCAAGTTGTTTTTGTTTTTTTAAGAGGAACCAGATTAAGCAAATAATTTAAATTACTGCTTTTCCCCATCATTGTCTTTTTGTTGTATTCCATGCTAAAATTATTTAAAGCTCTTAATCCATTTTTGTTTTTCATAAATTGAAGTTGACCCATTTGAACTGCATCCAATTCTATGGAATTGTGTTTCTATGAAGTATAATGACAGCAGAAAGGAACTACTGCATTTTATTTTAGATATGTGGCAAGATTGTTTAAAAAGCTTTTGGAAGTGAGGCTGTGTATCAAATACTTCAGGGAACAGGTATCTTGAAATTAGGAATAATAAGTCAGTTTAGTTAGCTGGAGTATGTACCTGTAAGAAGAGGATGCTGGGCAGTATGAGATGTGGCTGGTGTTATCAGCTACGTGTCTTGCAGTGGAAGAAAAGATATAGAGTAAGAGCTAAAAATTTGCCTCATGACAAGTATTTTGAGTTGCTTCAATGTTTTAACTTTTGAAGAGCTCTGTTTATTAGGAGCAAACGAAAGTCTTCTGAAACCACTCATGAACTCTAGAACATTTGCATTCTATCTACAAAGGTGCCCAGTGTGACTTTTGTATTTAGGCTTTGTGTTCAGTAGAGATGCTTAGAACACAGTAAGTCACTCTGCTTGGCTCTTGTAAATACTAAATAAAATCCAGAAATATGCTGAGTTGAGAGTGACCCACAAGGACCCCATCGAGTCCAACTCCTGTCCCTGCACAGCACCATCCCCAAGGTCACACTGTGTGCCTGAGAGTGTTGTCCAAATGCTTCCTGAACTTGTCAGGCTTTGTGCTGTGAGCACTTCCTTGGGGAGCCTGTTCCAGTGCCCAGCCACTCTCTGGGTGAAGAACCATTTCCTGATAAATTAACTTTATGTTAATTAAATGCCTTGGACAAAATTTAATTAGAATTTTTTTTTTTGTATGCTTCTGAGCTCTTGTTTGTATAATTCAGAGAGGCACTGAAGGCCAGAAAAACAATCACTTAGAGATGTTAGGTCTAAACTTCTGTTACCAAATTGGTTTGCATGTAGAGAATTTGAATAAAATGGAAGTGAAAAGAAAAGTTCTAAAAATAGCCAGTCTCTCGTTTCAGTGAGACTATTTTTTTTAAGCTTAAACCTTTATACAAAGAAGCAGCATCTTTTAAAGGTAACTGATCAGGCTAATGTTAATGTAAAAAACTGCTAATACAGGTAAAAAAAGAATAGGAAGGCTTAATTTTTTTCCTTTTTCAGGTGATGGGCTTTGGATTATACTTGATGGATGGAAGTGTCAGTAACATCTACAAGTTGGATGCAAAGAAAAGGATAAATTTAGCCAAGATTGACAAGTACTTCAAGGTTGGTTAAGATGTGATTTTAAAGGTAGTTTCTCATGCATTTTACATATATTTGACTAGAAAAAAGGTTAATTTGGGTTATAATATGGGTAAATAATGGTGTCCTTTCACTATGATTTGTGTTACTAATTTATCTAATCTGATTTGTTCCCTCTTTACAGCAGTTGCAGGTTGTCCCACTGTTTGGTGACATGCAGATTGAACTTGCAAGATACATAAAGACCAGTGCCCATTATGAGGAAAATAAATCCAGGTAGGAGGGACAAAGAAACATAGTGGGGCATCTGGGATGGGGAAGATCTGACCCTTGGAGTACATTTTCATACTCACCTGTTAGTCCTTGGGTCTGTGGTAATTAATAGGATTTTCACTTTGTCATCTTTTTGGTGTAGTTACTTCACTATTAATGTAATTCATGTAATGGATACAACTAAAGAACCAGGTGGTTTAAAAACCTTTCTATGCTGCTGAGCTCATTCTTGTATCTGTGACATTTCTTATAACCAGGGTTGGAAGAAATTAATTTTATCTTACACTAATTTAGTTTTTATTTTTTCCTTTAAATATGAAACTTTCTTTAAAAGAAATGAAGGATTTTACTAAGCAAGGTGAGCAGTAGTAGTGCATGAGTAAATAGGCATGTGTACATTGTACATGGAGCAGCAATTTTGCTTGCTTCCCTCCTATTTTTTTTTTTTTTTGGCTAGGTATGCAACACAGCAAAATGGTTGGAAAATGCAGCCAGTTAATGGATCCATGGGTTTTAGTTATTGCTTTGTTTTAGTGAACCTTTCTGTGCTCCTCCAAGACGTTGCCTCCATGCAGTTACATGAATTTGGAATGTTGTGCTTTGCATTTTAATTCCTGCAGAAAAAAACACATAACTTGCATGTAATTGCTAAGAGGAAATCAATGGCAATGGGCCTACTGAACTACTAAAAATATGAGGCTACTAAATGTGACGTCCTTGGTAGCATGTTTTTTGTGTGCCTCTTCATAACATGTTAATAGTACTTGATAATGTCTTTTGTATAGCTGGGAGCATACTATACACTCTTCAGAGTTCAACAAGAATAAACAGATATCTGCAGGTGGCTAGATGTATCTTACAGCCTATACCTGTACTTCTGCTCTACCTTTTAATTCTTTTTTGGTCTTGTTCCTAAGTGCCCTTGAAGAGAGATGCTGGTTTGTGTTTCATAGCAGCAGCCTTTAAAAAACAAAACCTCTCAAAACAGAAAAGAAAAGCTTTACAGTTTTTTATTAAGACTTGGAAGAAGTGCTATTTGAACTCAGAAGGGCAGTTCATCACTAGTGGCTTCTGCAGGGGTGGAGGTAGAGGTGTGAAGAGAGGAAAAGCCGTTAACAACAGAGAAGGAAAATGTGTAAAAAAAAAGTTAATGTATCTTGGATCTTTCTTTGCAGTATCAGTTGTGCTGTTTATTGTCAGAGCTGATTTGGGTGAGGTTTTTTTCTCTTCTGAACCAGATGGACATGCACATCTTCCAGCAGCAGTCCCCAGTACAATATCTGTGAGCAGATGATCCAAATCAGAGAAGACCATATGCGTTTCATATCTGAACTGGCTCGTTACAGCAACAGTGAGGTGAGTGGGGTTAGAGCTAATGTGCAAATTGCATGTCACTCATTAACTGTTAATGAGTCACTCATTAGGTATCTGAAAAGCAGGTAAATCTTTAGCTAGCTAAATGACATAGCTTGGCCACCTGAGTCAAGAAAAGCTTTCTGCAGGTCTAATCCCTATTCTCTGAATTATATTTGCACTATTTAAATTCAACATAATAATGACACGTCATACAAACTCTTAACATCCTTCTCCCTCTTTCTCTCTATGTATCTCAGATTTATCCTAGAAATTTTGGTATGTCTCATTTACAATATGTTGTCTATTCCTTACTCCAAATGGGTGCTTGTAACAATTTAAATAAAACTCAGTTAAAAGATTAGTAGAAGAATACAGATATGCAGATGTATACACACACTCATACATGTATAGCATATAGAGACAACAAATAACTATGTATATCATATATAATTGATATCTTGAATTCATCTGCAACAATATTGTGGTCGTTAGGTATACCAGTGATTTCCATCTCTTGACCAAAATCTGTCAAGTTTCATAAGTCTCCAGAAGAAAAAGCTGATGTTAGATGGTAAAGCAGGTGTTGGTATATGATGCTGTTTTAGTGCTTCAATCGATGTAGAAATTTGGCTGTGGATGCTGAATACAGCATGTTCTGATGTGGTTTGGGTTTTGTTTTTTTTTTTTTTTGTTTCTTATTTTATAATGTCTAGGTGGTGACTGGGTCGGGTCGACAGGAAGCTCAAAAAACAGATGCGGAATATCGGAAGCTCTTTGATCTCTCTCTCCAAGGCCTGCAGCTTCTCTCCCAGTGGAGTGCCCATGTCATGGAAGTGGTATGTAACACGGGAAATAAAACCAGATGAAGGAGAGGTGGCTTGGTGAGGTTAGACTGAATAAAGTAACTGCTTTACTGGACTGAAAAAAGCATGTTGAGTTTTCAAAGGATCACAGAATATTCTGAAATGTAAGGGATCAAGCAAGAATCTTGTTGCCATCGTTTCCCCCTTTCTTCACTCCTTTTCTCCTTCTGCTTCAAACCTCATTCTTAGAGAATGATACATAAAGTTCCCAGAGTCTAGGAATAATGCTCTGAAGATCCAATAGCTTGTGGCTCACACAGTACATTCCACACAGACTGTCACCTGTGAACCTTCACCAGATGTTTTAATGTCACTCTTGATACAAACATTTTGTAGACTGAGACTTCATCATTTCTGTTTAAACATTGTTTATTGTTAGAAACATCTGTACTGATATGTAATCACTGAGGAGCTCAAAGTGCCTTTGAAGCATGTATGGTTTAAACACAAAAATGGATGGAAGGGCTCCCATTGGCTTTAGATTGGGCTTTTAGTCAAATGGAAAGTAAATGCAGGAAAAGGAAAATGAGAGAGGAGATGAGGGAGGGGAAATAAAGAACAGGCTGAGTTGTTTCTCTCTATTCTAATAGTTTATTTTAAAAACAGATGCCAGTTAGAAAAGTGACTGTGCTTTTTTCCAATAAGCTGCTTAAGGCAGAAATTGAAGAGGAGGATGCAGGAGGCCTTGTTATGCTGCAGACATTGGAAAAAAGCTGTGTGCCTTAGCTGAACCAAAACATGTTCTAGGAAGGGTTGAAATGTGACTTTCTGTGTGAGAGAAGCCAAACTTACACCTCTTCTGCCTCAGATGTCTTGGGAGGCACAAAACAATTTGCACTCTGCAACTCCAGTGCAGTCACAGTGGGCATAGCTGGAGAACCAGTTTTCTCTCATTTGTATTTTTAACTGCCTCTTTTAAAAACCAGTAGATGAGTCATGCTTTTCCCTGTATTATACTATTCCTATTTAAATCCACAGTGTATTTAATGGTGAAAATCTTGTTCTCCTTTTCTCTTCTTAAGAGAGGTTGCTGTCATCAGTTCCTTGCTTCTGCAGCTCATAGACTTGCACTCTTTATTTCTGTCATCCCAAATTACTGCATCCAGGGTCTCATCACAGTAAAAATCTTCCTAGTTTATTATATCTCTGAAGGAAGTCTCTCATTCTTAGCTCTGTTTCTATCCTACTCATTCCAGGACAAACTTTCTTAGAGCATCAAAGCAAGTTTTTTGGCTATTCTCACTGCTTTTCATTGTCTTTCTAGTTTGTATGGATTCCCATAAATACTTCTTATCTATGTTCAAGTTTCTGTTCATCTTCTTCCTGTTCTACTGAGAATTTATTCTGATATGGAGTGTCCTATTTATTTACCTGTCTCCACCTTCACTGAGTATCCATGAACATAGTTACGTGCATCATGTTCAGATAAAAACTTGCAGCATATGTTTGCTGTGCATCTTAGCCCTGTCCATATAATGCCCCCAAAGAACTTAATCTTTCTTTAATCATTTCCCCAGTGTCCTCCTTGTAGCACTCAGATTGCAGGGTGTGATGCTTCCCTTTGCCATAGGTGAATTGGTGCTGTTGATCCATTATAGTAGGCAAATGAATATTGCTCTGTAATCTAACATTTATGCTAAGATGGTGTCAACCAGATCTTACTGTGTGCTGAACTCAAACTGTGACAAAATTTTATTTAAATGTTGCTAGGATTTTTCACTTAATGTATCCTGATGGATATTAGGCCAGCCTGACATTGCTCAGGAACATTTTGAGCTGTGTTTGCAGTGACTGAAAAGGCAGTATTTAAGAGAAGTGCATGCTGTGCAGATCATATTGTCACAGATAATACAGCTATTTCCACACATTTCAGCCCAGTAAACTTAAAAATCTCACCTCCCCCCGCAAAAAAACCCCTCCCAAATGAACAACCCAAACCTGGGGTTTTGTGGTTTCAGTTTTTTGGTTGTGTTTTGAAATCTAAATATGAATATTTCATCAAGGAGAAAGCTCCTCTTTTTGTATGTGGGTCTGATGGATTTTTTTTCTTGTGTTCTGAAGTCTTTCTGTGTTTCTTATATTTGAAGCAGAGAAGAAACTTTTGCCTCTGTTAACATTTGCACAGTTAAAAACACCCTTAAGTGCAATACCTCTTGAGTTTGAGTTGCATTTCTTGGGAATAATGCAGAATAATAACTCCTGGTTTTCAGGAAAAGATTTTAGGAAAAATACTGTTTGGCATTTCCACCAGATAGTAGTTTCAGAATTTACACAAGGTTTGAACATAGTACCAAATACTATTCCTCAAATATTCATGAAAACACTGTGGTATTTCTCAAAGCATGTTATTTGTGTCCAGCTGTGTCTTGTGTTTCTCAGGCATTTTTGTTTCTTTTTGTTCCCCCCATCTTTTTTTTTTTTTTTCCTCTTCTGCCTTGTAAACTGCAGTACTCGTGGAAGCTGGTTCACCCAACTGACAAATATTCTAATAAAGATTGTCCTGACAATGCAGAAGAGTATGAAAGAGCAACAAGATACAATTATACTAGTGAGGAGAAGTTTGCTTTGGTTGAGGTAAGAGAAATGTTTTTCTATAGGGATTTTCCAAAGATTAATTCTATACAATACAGAACATTCTCTATAAGCATTTTGCATACCCAGTGCAAAAAGACAGCCTGCCCTGTGCTGACTCTGAAACAGCGTGTGTTCCTCCATTCAGCATGTAGGAGGAGCTCAGCAAATCTATCCTTTATCATTTGTAACTCTTTTCTCGGTTTTTTGTATTTAAAAATGCACTGTTTCTCCAAATATACAAAGTAAGAAAAATACCTTTGTCTGGGTTTCTTTTTTTTGCAGGTGATTGCCATGATCAAAGGTCTTCAGGTGCTGATGGGACGAATGGAAAGTGTTTTCAATCATGCCATTCGTCATACAATTTATGCAGCTCTTCAGGACTTTGCCCAGGTCACACTTAGGGAGCCATTGAGACAAGCCATTAAAAAGAAGAAAAATGTCATTCAGAGGTAGCATTACTGTTCTCATATTTTTCTATATTCTTTCCTCCAAACCTTAGTAAATTAGTTGCAGAATTGCACAGATGTTAAATTCTACCTCTCTAAGTCTGTACTCCCAATCTGTCTGGCATTCATGGTTATCTTGGTTGGATACAAATTGAAAGTTGAAGAAGTCTGAAGTTAAAAATGAATGACTGCCAGCATGGCTGCAGCAGGAGTCCAGGCTGTCCTGAGCCTCTTAGGACTACTTTAGGAAGTCTTGTGTTCCCTGTTTATTTTTATTTTAAGAAAATACAAATACAGTAATACTGAAAAGAAGATTAGTGTTTGTATTTTGTAGGAATGTTTCACTGTCCACTTTATGATTCCAGTGTTTCCTTTCCTTGTGTCTCATGTTAACCCTCTCTTCTCTCTGCCTCTCTTAGCATTCTGTCTTAATTCTCAGCTTCTGCTGCTTTTGTCTTACTAGCCTTACACTTCACTTCCAGTGCTTCATCTGCCCACGCTGATTGGTGACATTTCCTGACTTTTTTTTTTTGTCCCTAATTGTTTGCTTTTAATCTTGACTTGTTTATCATTTGTTTACTCCCACATTTCATTGCAAAGCTCTTGGAGGTGAAAGTCCTTATCTAATTAGGCTATTGCTAAATGCTCTGACTACCACAAAAATATCATCATAAGCTAAAAATAAATAAATTGCTTCACGTTATCAGGGAGAGTCTTTTTGTTGCAGGATTTTAATGAAATAGAAAAATATTACTTTCATACCTGCTCAGATTTGGGATGAGACATTTTCTTGATCATTCAGCATGCCACAGAATATGTCTCACTGTTTTCCTGGCAAGTATCTGAGTTCCAGTTCAGTATGAGCTAAAAGTATGAAGCTGTTTGTATAAATTTCAGCTAAATTCTGGGATCTGAATTTCTTCTGGAAACAGGAATTCTGCTTTTTCTCATTTCAAGCCACTATTGCCTCTCTTTAATTTGGTTAATAATCTGCTTTGGTTTGATTGAATATTAATTGAATTAATAGTGAAGATGTATTCATATTAGTATGAATTTGGTTTGATTGATCCAGCTCTGGGGTCCTCAACACAAGAAGGATGTGGACCTGTTTGAAAGGGTCCAGAGGCCATGAAGATGATCAGGGGGCTGAAATACTTTTGATATGAAAACAGGCTGGGAGAGCTGGGGTAGTTCAGCCTGGAGAAGAGCAGGCTCTGAGAGGCCTTATCACAGCTTTCCAATAACTTAGAGGGGCTTATGACAAAGGGGGAGAAGGACTTTTTATGCAGGCTGATAGTTACAGCAAAAGGGGCAGTGGTTTTACTGAAAGAGGAAGGCAGGTTTAGATTAGGTGTTAGGAAGAAATCCTTTTTTTTGGAGGGTAATGAAGCGCTGTAACCCAGAGAAGTTGTGGATGCCCCATCCCTGGAAGTGTTCAAGGCCAGGTTGAATGGGGCCCTGAGCAACCTGATGGAGTGAAAGGTGTCCCTGCTCTTGACAGGGAAAATTGGAACTGTATGGTCTTTAAGGACTCTATACTGCCTTTTCTAATAAACAGCATGGAGTGGATATTTTGTGGACATGTCATTCTGGAAGGCATTGGGGAAATTCTTTGTTCTTGGTTGGAATTACCCTGAGCTCCTGAATGCAAAGTTTCTGTGCTTGTGGAAAAATGCTTAAAAAAGTGAAATGTTCTATCAGGGCACTTGAATATGCTGCAGTCTGAAGTAGTGGGAATTGTGTTCAGTGTTTTGCAGGCCATAAGGAAGACAGTGTGTGACTGGGAAGCAGGTCACGAGCCATTCAATGACCCAGCTCTAAGAGGAGAGAAGGACCCCAAAAGTGGTTTTGACATCAAAGTCCCAAGACGTGCAGTTGGACCCTCCAGCACTCAGGTATTTTCCTGTCTGGTGGTTGTGATATCTGTTAACAATTATTGCATGAGGTGTTTCCTTTCTGTCCTGAACTATTTTAAAATTGCAGGTTTTATTGCGGTCTTTTTTTTAATGCTAAAAATCTACTCTGATTTATATTTGCAAAATTATATGCACTTAACCAAGTCCTCTGCCTGAATTGCTGTAATTTTTACTATGATCCATAATTTTTTCCCAGTGTTCAATCTCTTTAATTTGATTTTCTGGGAACAAATATTTTCTCATTGAGCTCCTAATGTTTTTTAAATAATATTTTTGAATTATTTGAATTATTTCCTGGCTGACTTCTATCTCTGGTATGGCTAATGAATTTTTTTTATTATATCATTCTATTCAGTAGATGTCTAGTAGTTTTAAAATATGTTTAAAATATAAATGAATGTCTGTTAAAATATGGGAAAGTATATGACTTCTGACAAAATCCCTTGCAGTGTTCAGTAATGAATGATAAAGCTGGTCCCTAGAATCTAATTTGTCTGCTGCTGCCACTAAAACAAGAAATTTCAAATATTTTCTGTGGTAGTCATCAAAATCTCATACCTAGATGTTCAGTCCTGTTACCTCCATATAGTTCTCATTTTTATTTCATTTGTGGATTTGTTTGGAGAGTGTATGGTCTGATATTCATAGCTCATCTGAGAAAATGAGGTACTGAGCACTTGGGGTGAAAAATTGAAGGCAACTGTGGTTTGTGAAGACAATCTTTTAATACCTAAAATCTGTGGGAAGGAGAGCACATATGGTTAATAATTTGGGGTAATAAAAAGTCGCTGAATTTGTGATAAGATTGGTTAAATGAAGATTTTGTTTTGATAATTACAGAAAAATTTTGATTTCTAATTTCCTGGGGTGAAAGAAAAGGTTAAATATCACCACCAGTTTGCTTCTCCTGTGCTTTAAGGGCTTTGCTTCACCTTTGCAACAGGCTGTTTAGACTATGTGGTTCTATCTGCTTTTTCTGCTCTTGGGCTGGCACACTTATCTGTCTGGGTTGACAGGAAGGCAAGAGGTCAAATATATCCATTTCAGATAGGTTTTCCTCAGTTTCATGCAGTTCTAAAATGGCTGTGTATGAATGGGTAATTGGTGCTACCTGGAAATCTTTTCTAAATCATTTGATAAGCTAATGGCTCTCTGAGCATCCTCTGAAATGAACGGGAACTTTCCCTTTGCTTGAGGGAGCCCCAGCTTGCAGTGATTATTCTGAACAACCTCTCTGTATGACCTCCTCTGCATGCTTACTGTGCTGCTTTTCATTTTTAACAAACTAACACGTTTTCTCTGCTTCTCTTTCCCATTCCTTATTTACCCATGTGTTTTTATTAACGGATTCTCTTCCCCTGCCTGCCCCTGTCTGTTGGTTTTTAGCTCTTCATGGTTCGCACTATGACAGAGTCCTTAAACTCTGCTGAGCTGTTGAAGCAGCTCAAGTCTCTGGGATTGGAAAAGCTATTGCATGTGACACACAAGTTTCTGAGGCAGTCCTACATCTATCCGCCTCTTTTAAACTTTGGTGGTAAGACATTACTTATTACTTTTACTTTTTGTGGTGATGTGAACTGTTCCACTGCAAACGTTCTGCTGCTGAGTGTCAGTGAAAGTCCCCTTGGCATGGGTAGGCATTTGTGCTGGTGTGTAGGCTAGTGTTGCATCTGTTCCTCTTGCCTCAAAGGCTTTTATCCACACAGTGCCAGTTTTCAGTTTGAAGTGGAGCAGTCGCTTACTGATAGTAATTCTCAGTGTTGCTCAACTAATGTACCATGTGTATTTTCCTTTTTTCCCTCCCCTTTCCACCATAATTGTTTCCTTTAATGATACAGCTTTACATGGTGAGAACTATGTTAGAGTCCCTCATTGCTGACAAAAGTGGTTCCAAGAAAACCTTGAGAAGTAGCCTTGAGGGGCCCACCATATTGGACATAGAAAAATTCCATCGCGAGTCTTTCTTCTACACTCATTTGATAAATTTCAGTGGTAAGATATGTAGATGATCAGTGTCCAGCTTAGCATGTCCTAACACCTCTAACACGACCTGGAAAATGTTTCCGATTGCCTAAGTCAACTTAACCTTTGGTTTATTTATCAAAAGCCTTGGTCTGTCCAAACTTTTTCTGAGATGGTACTTAGTATTGTGGTGGGATTTTTATTTTGACTTGTTACACGTTTGTTTCCAATGCGTCAAATTTCATATCGTTACCTCCCTTTTCTATTTTCTTCATGTATGTACTTATATGAACAATAAGCCTATATACATTGAAATTTTTTAAAGGAAGTAGTTTTTGTGTTTTGGAAGATTTTTTTTGTTTGTTTTAAGTACAGAGGAAACAAAATCTCTGTTGTGGTAAATTCGATGTCATTTCACTACTCTTACTATTCAGTTAATTGTAATCGGAAACATGCTGTCCTAAAGAATTCACCTACTGACATTGAGTGTACCTAGTCCTTGTCATCACCATGCTGTGTTGTCTTTCATTTTTGTTTTGCTGCTGGTCTCCTTTACCCTTGGAGGAGGGGGAGCCTCTTAATATCAGTCATAGTGCTACTGGGAAACAGCGACACAAAGGACTTCAGAAGGTCTTAGTGTAAAAAGTTCATTCCTGTTTTAGTTCACAAGCCTTTGGGAAAAGAAGGATTGCATCACGTGTTTTCTGGAGAGGTGGGAAGCACACCTCTGGGCCCTTGACAGCATCCTTAAAAACTTCTTGTTTTAATCCCACAATTCATGTGTCTGTCTGTCATTTCCTGCCCATCTAATCAACAGGAACATGTGGAGCAATTCAGTCCTCCATAGGGAGGGATGGTACTGTTAGTTCCAGTGCAATTTTGCCTCCTTCACTTGCTGCTTCCCAAAATCAGTGTATAGCTTTCTCAGCCCCCAACTGAGTAATTAAACTAGAAATCCCTTTTTACCAGTATACACAGTTTTTATATTTAGCTGATAGTCTCGTCCACTTCCACTCTTTTTTTTTTTTTCTATGAGAAGGCACCACTTTGGGGGCCAGTGAGGAGCTCATAACTCTTATGAAAAGTCACGGGCTTTTTGAATTTGCTTTAGATTATTTGCCTATGTACAGCTTTAGTGACTTGCACCTGCTTTTTTTGTTTTGCGTTGCATCATCAGAATCACAGTTGTATTGTACCTGATGCATTTCTATAAGAAGTGTAATTCTCCCTTATTTATTCTGAAAGAAACCCTGCAGCAATGCTGTGATCTGTCCCAGCTGTGGTTCAGGGAATTCTTCCTAGAGCTGACCATGGGCAGAAGAATCCAGTTTCCCATTGAGATGTCCATGCCTTGGATTTTGACGGATCATATTTTGGAGACAAAAGAGGCATCAATGATGGAGTAAGACCCACTTGTGCTGTGCTCTTCCACTAATGACTATTCTTAATGATTGCCATTCCTTATAATGTTGCTGATTTAATTGGTTTTAACAAGTAATCATTAAGAAGGTATTTTTGAACTAACAAATATTTTCTTAAAGAAAAAATTGTGGTCCTTTTTATATAAACTAAAAAAAATCCTGTTTCCATGAACCATTTGTGGATTACAGCATTGATTGGCTTTCATCATCTTGACTGCACCATCCTAAAGAATCATGACTTTTATGCACGTCTAATTCTTGTGTTTATTCTTTTTCTTGCAGGTATGTTCTGTATTCTTTGGATCTTTATAATGACAGCGCTCATTATGCACTTACCAAATTTAAGAAGCAGTTCCTCTATGATGAAATTGAAGCAGAGGTAAAGTAACCTTACCTACTGGAAAAAAATAATCTGTACTTGAATGTGAAAATCATGCTAAAAGGCAAGGCCTTTGTAAGAGATTCAGAGCTGCTGGAGAAAAACTGAGAAGACCGACCAGAAGATGAGTAACTGGTTGGGTGATACGTTGTGAGGAAACCTGTGCAAAAATGCCTCACATTAATGCTGAAAATTGTAGACCTGTGCAAATATCCCTCACATTAATAATAAAAATATTGAAAATTGAATAATAATAATGCTGAAAATTGAATGACATCTTCTCTTGTACTGGGAAATTTGAATCTATTAACTTTCTTGACTATGTTTGATAAACAGTGGGAGGGCTTAAATAAGCTCTTTTTTAATTTTAAGTGTCTCTAAACATATGATATTTTTCTCCCCTAGGTAAACCTGTGTTTTGACCAATTTGTCTACAAGCTGGCAGACCAAATATTTGCATACTACAAGGCAATGGCTGGCAGGTAGCTATTCCTTCCACCATGAGAGCTTTTCTTCACACTTTTCTGCTCTGCTTTGTTGTTTAGTATACCTTAAGCATTTTCTTCCTTTCTTCATAGCCTGCTTCTGGACAAACGGCTGCGTTCGGAGTGCAAGAACCAGGGGGCAACCATTCAGCTGCTGCAGTCCAACCGCTACGAGACACTGCTGAAACAGAGACACGTTCAAGTGAGTTAACTCCTACCACGTTGTATTTGAGTTGCTTGGCAACTTCCCTGTGGAGTTGATTTATGTAGGTAGACAAAACTCATTTTGTGCTTCATTTTCTATCATCTTGGTAGCGTAACTGAACATTTGAGATCTGCATTTTTGTCACATGAAGGTGTAAATTCAGAAAAAAAACCTTAACAGAGCCTTTTTAATGAAAATGTCTGTTGCAGTTAAGAAAACATGAGCCAAATAGGGATGTCATGGGTGGTAGTGTTGTCTTCCTAGTAATGTCTTTCACCAGTGTTCAGTATGTTGTTGGCACAACGTCGTGGAAGCATAAAATGCTGATATAAGTACTTAAAAGTAGATGCAATGTGTATTTTTACTTCTTTTTGTGAGAATTGGGATGCAAATTGTAGTACCACATTTGCTTATGAATTTATAAATTTTGTCCATCTGCTTTGTTTCAGTGTGTTTGGAATGCAGGTTCACAGAGTGAGAGTCTGCTAATCTGTGGAATCTCATAGTCCTTGTTCAGTTTGTCTTGTAAGCTGACTGTCAGTTCAGAACCTCACAGCATGTTTTCCTTTAGCTCCTTGGCAGGTCCATCGACCTGAACCGACTGATCACTCAGCGCATCTCGGCAGCCATGTACAGGTCGATGGAACTGGCCATCGGCCGATTTGAAAGCGAGGATTTGACTTCCATCGTGGTGAGTGTTGTGTTGCCATTTTGCCAGATCACTGACGCAGCAGTTGAGGTGAAACAACTTCAAACCTACTGCAGCTAAGGGCTTTGGAAGTAAAATGTAGAGAAGGCATGTAGTTGGAGCTGCAAGAAAACAAGGAAAGCAATCACCTTGTGATTTCAATTTTTGCAAGCGCCCACTTCTGCCCATGCTTATAGATAAATTGCAGATCAAAAACAGCAGCCTTGTGCTCAGTAGAATCAAAATTAATTTATTTACTCAGGCAGCATTGCAGAAATTACTTTTTTGTGGAGGAATGAGATCTGGCTTGTGCCTATGGAAGAAGAGCATCTGTGCAATATTGAGGTGTCCTTTTGAGTTAGTTTCCTGATTAAAACGCTAAAAAACAAATTTTATTTCAAGACAGCATGAATTTGACAAGTAAACATGCAGTCAGCAAGAAAAATATCAGACACATTCAGTTCTGCTGGAATGAAAAATAAATTAAAAGTTGTGCAAAAGAGTTTACTGTTGTTCTTTATGTAATAACATTTTTACCAGTGACATTTTGTCATGCAGTATACTATCTTGGTTTAATTTAGTTCTTTGCTGAAGAGAAATCGGATACTGAGGCTATTGAGCCTCTTGACTTCTGAATTCCTGGTTTTATAACTTTGAATTATTAAAATGTAGGTTTTTTGTTATGTGCAGTACACTCTTAGGGGCTCAATGAACAGAAACCATCAATGATGTGTTCCTTAGGTCACAAGTTCTCATTCTTTGAGTAAGGAAGTGCCAGAACTAACGGTTGTCCCTTTACCATGCTCCTCTTTTTTTTTTTTTTTTTTTTTTTTGATTGTTTTGTTTTGTTTGAGTTTTTGGTGTTTTTTTGTTTTATGCAAAATATTTTCTGTTGAAAACTGGTTGGTTTCCTAAGCAAGAGACTGATCCTAATAGATTAAATATCTGTAATTTCTTTTCTTTTTCAAGCTAAATAAATTAAGGTATTTACAAGACCGAGCTATTTTTTTCCCCCTCAAACTGGACTTAATTCTGTAATAATAATCATAGTGGTTTTTTTCCTTGAACTAACTTGCTCACAGGTTTAAAACTCCTTTAAAATATGGAGCACTTTAATCAGAGCAGTCTATGGGAAGATAATAGTAGTTTGATACACAGCTAGAAAAAGCACTAGATATTTCTTCAGTAGGCCATTGCAAAATAATCTTTAAAAGCAGCGCTTGGATTTTCTGGAAGTAAAGGTCATGTTCTTTGTGTTTGGTGTTTTCAGTGTCTGATGTCAGATACAGAGTTACTTTGTTTTAAAGAAATTGCCAGAACAGCTACCAGGAACTTCTTGTCAAGAGGAGAAACATTATGAAATGCAGTACCTATATATATTCATGTAGCCTGCAGCTACAGTGATTTTGTGGATACCTTCACAACATTTGTAAATGTCTGATCTAGTCTTATTTGCATCTCTGTACATCCTTCACTGGAGTAGACTATGAAAAGGATTTGTGATAAATGTGATGTTATTCCTAACATTACCCCTACAATAGTTTGTTCAACAGTTACTCTACTGAGCAAAAATTACTTTGTGATTGCTTGTAAAGTAGGAAATGCAGGAAGGTGCTTTTGGCCTATGTCTGACCCCATTTAAATGTTGGAGTTTTCAGTTTTGCTCAGTGGAGGAAGTGTGGGTACAGATTTGTGTTTGAGACCATCTGCGTCTGAATGCCCTGAAAATCTCAGAAGGTTTAAGAAACAATCCCAAGAGCACTGATTCTTTCCAGCCCTTATTGTTGAAGTAAGAGACTGGGAGAGAGTCAATTGTTCGTTTTGACTTCTTTCTAGTCTTCTCTTTCCTCAAGGTTATTTATGTATTTTGTTCAGTTTCTCCACTTTATTAAATGCATCATTCTCTTTCTTTCCCCTTGTTTTTCATAGGAACTGGATGGCTTGATAGAGATAAACAAAATGACTCACAAGCTTCTGAGTAGATACATGACCTTGGACAGCTTTGATGCCATGTTCAGAGAAGCCAACCATAATGTTTCAGCCCCTTACGGCAGAATCACTCTTCATGTCTTTTGGGAACTCAATTATGATTTCCTTCCAAACTACTGCTACAATGGATCTACTAACAGGTTAGCAAGGCAGCTATTTATTTGCAGCTTTTTATTTATTCTACTACCCTTCTGCAGCTTCCTTCCTAGCAAGTGCTGACAAGTTCATCTTCATTCATTTAGTGTTTTCACTTCTAAGGCTTTACTTGAAATGCAGCAGCATGAGTCATTCTACCAAGTACTGTTAAAAGTATGAAAGCCTGTTATTTGTTCACAATAGAAGGCAAATGGAACCACAACATTCAAATTCTGACATTTTGATGACGTAGTTACGATATGCTGAAAAACAGAGCGTGTCAAAACACTGCTAACTGCGTATCAGGAAGGTATTTTGGAACAGGATCTTCAAATGTGAGATGACAGAAATACAATTATATTCCTGATTCTGTACTAATGTGAAGAAAAAAGATTATTTCCTGGAGAAAGGAAAGAGTTCAGTATTCACTGCAAACTGCAACTGCAGCCTTTAAGGAGAGTGAGTAATGGAAATAGAAATAAGAAGGTAGGATCTAAGGTTTGAATGAGGGGGAAGCACAGTGTTCAAGATTTTGCATCTCTGCTTCCTGCTCATGTGCTGTTTTTAGGATTTGTGTTACTTTTAGTCTTTACTCAGGTTTTGGTTAAAGCCCCGTGAAGTGACAGTAAAGCGATAATGAATATTGAGCTGTAGGAAGAGGAGGAAGTCTGTTCTCCTCTTTCACTGTCTCCTTGGAGAGCTTTCCTTGTCTGACATATTCTTGTGATGGTTATGTTGTGTTTTACATCCAAGATTCTGTCTGCAAAGAAAAAAAAAATGACTGGTTTTTTTGTGGTTAGGTTTTACCCTAGAAACTTCTGTTACAGGAATCTGTTTGCGCAGGAAAGTCAAATGTATTTCAGAGGGAGCTATTCTGTGGTTAATGTGTCTGGAGATCAATACTGGAACATTCAGTGTGCTGTATTAAGAATTGTATAAAAATCTTGATGAAATGCTGCTCTTCCACCCATCAACTTTATTGACAGACATTAAGTAGCTCCTGTACAGTTTAGTCTATGTCCATTCTGGCTACAGGGACTGATATACTGCAGACCACAGCACTTGGGGAATGAGTGTGAGGTGCCAAAGGACATTAGCAGCATGCTGTAGCACTGTTGCTTGTCTGTTTTTAAAATCTGTACACAAGAATTGAGTTAGGCTCAGCTTGTTGGGTAATTAATTCAGGATAATTAATTTAAGAGATGTTAAAGGGAGCCAGATCTTAGGCAGTATGTGTACCATGTGTCTGATTTCATCACAGAAGTGCTTTGGTTTCTGTCAAAGGCAGCAGTGAGGAGAGAATTAATGTATGTGTTGCACATGCTGTACAGTGCCCTTTGATATTTTTGGTGAGACAAAGAACAGGAAGTTTTTAGCCTTTTTATAGTCCTTAAGCACGTTCATTGCTGCCTTGCTGTTAGCATGAACGTTAAATTGATGCACTCTCTGCATGCAACTGTACAGGTTACTGAGTACAAACACAGGAGCACACAGTGAGGAGCTGTGTGAGAGCTGTTGGTGTAAGACTTGATTCTTGATAGGTAATGCCTTGCATGAAGGTTAGGTGTAAACAAGGGAAGAAAAGTAGCAATTAAAGGCTGGAAAGAAGAGAAATAACCATGATGAAAAATAGAGAGGTTACTTGGTGATGTGAGGGGCTGGAGGCAGAGTTCCCCGAAAATGTGTCATACCTGTGGCTTGTCTTCTTTTAATCTAAAAGCTTAGTATAAGGGTTCTTCTTTTAAAGTTAATGTTTTGGTCAGATTAACTTGTTTCCAGTACCTTTTGAAGGTCTTCTCCCAAGAATGCTTGGATGTGATAATTTCATATATCTGTAAAAGAGTTCAACTATTTAGAAACCCTGCAGGTTTAGTTCAAAAGCTCTTCATGCAGAAGTGCTGAAACATATTGCATGTTTAATTCTTTGGGACTTAGGATTTTTTTTATATATCTGATAATGTACTGAGATTAAACAGTGAGGCTGCTATTAAAAGATTTAGCAATTTAATAATTGGAGTTGCCATTTATCTGAAATTTAGTCTCATTACTGCTCACCAGCTGCACAGACTCAGGGACAACAGTTCCAGAGAAGGAATGGGCAGATGAGTAGGGGACCTTTGCAGATGGGCCTTAGCAGTGAAATCCAAAGATATTTTTAATCTACCTGTTAACCATCATGAAAGAAAGAAAACAAACCTTTGCATAGTGCACAAGCATAAGAACTGCAGGTGAGGTCAAAGTTTCTCTAGTCCAGTGTCCTGATGCTGTCAGCAGCCATAAAGGGGTTGAATATGTAAACAAGGGAGGTTTGAGGTGGTATTTGTCCCAGGAAACATGCAAGCCTTTTGTAATCATTAGATGTTTCTGTAAAACAGAAATGGTGGAATATTAGTGTATTTGTGGCCCTTTACAGGGGTATTTATTTTTCCCCATTTTTGTCCTGTCCCTTTTATAAAGTTATGTGAGGCTTTGGTATTCATTATGTGCTCCACTGAGGAGTCTGCAGTGAAGCTTGTGCTGCATCTCTTTTAGATGCTCTCAAGCTACTGACCGCCAGTTTTTTTACTGAAAGTGGGCATAAACAGGCACTTCCTACTTGTTGTCTTTTCTGTGCTGCCTGGGATTGTTTTTCAAGATCCCTCTCTCATGCTGGCCCTCAATTGCATGTCTTTTCAAGCCACGCCTTTCCACACCAGGAATATTTGTCATGCTTAGGTCTGCATCTGAACTTTTTTTTTGTGAAGTCCTATTATCTAGATTTGAATGACTCAAATACAACTTCCACATTTTTGTTCTTTGTTCCTTTTCCACTGTCTGTAGTGTGCCTTTTTCTGCCTTGTTTTCTTTACTGTTTCTAGGCTGGTCTTTTCCTTCCTTGACAGCTTGTTTTGTATTAAGGACTAACAGAGGAGCAAGTGCGAGACAGCCTTATATTTATTTGAACTGAAGATTTTCTGTTCTTTCTTGACACAAAAGATACAAGCTTTTGGAGACAGTAATCAAACTAGTAGCTCCATCTCCTTTCACACATTACCCAAATCTGTGTTCTCTAGTATAAATTCATGTGTATAGCAGTCTTCCAAATGCAGTATGACATGTTTCTTCCAAGGATACAGATTTGTCACAGAAGGAACAAAAAGACCAGCTTTTTATTTTTCACTCTTCCTGTCTGCCTCTCCTGCTTCCTTTTGCAGGCTTGCTCTCTCTCATATTGCTTTTGAGACTGGTTTTCACAAGAGAACAGCTGTGTCTTCTGGTGTTGCATATACTCTGACAGCCACTGTTCAGAAAAACTTTCAGCCCTTGCAGAGAGTGCCGGAGCAAAGCTGAAAAGTAGCAGTGAAAACCATCTAGTTTCTGCTACAAAGAGCCAAATGGTGCAGGGATATAGACTCATGCAAAGTAAGGGTGACTGTAGTCTACTACCTTTCCCCACCTAAAAGAACAAGCAAGCAACCAACCAAATTCTTTAAGCCAAAAGGAAAAGCGACAGCAATGGATTGGCAGATCTGTTACTCTCTCATGCACTATTTTACTTGCTGTTTCCTCTGCTCTCTCCATCTTGGCATCTGTGTTTAAGAAGGGTGAGTCAGATCCAGTGTTCACAGAGAGGAGGTGTAGGGCTGCCATTAGTTCTGCTAGACAGGGCAAACTAATTAGAAAGTGCTGGAAGCTAAAAGTGTTTATACCAATTAGATAGGGAAGTGCAGAGGAACACTTTCTGTAGGAGCAGGGAGGGAAGACTGTCATATCTTATTACTTCTAAGATAAAGTTCAGAAAGTTTATGAATGAGTTTTGTCTGACTTGGTGCCTGCAAGGCAGCAGGCTCATTGACCAAAGTGGTCTCTTTCAATTATCTCCTTAAATAGATTATAGTAATTAAAATCACAGAATCATTTAGATTAGTTTGTGAAGTGCTCACTATGAACTCCTCCTGGTAGGTATCACAGAAAAACTAATATTAAATGATTTGATCCCTCAAATACTTACTTTGGGAGCTCATGGTATCCTCTAGCAATTTGCTTGCAAAGCTTTGGTAAGCCAGAAGGCTTTTCATCTGCTTAATCTACTTTAACTGCTTACAACCTGTTCTGATTAAAATGGATAAATTGCTGTGAGATCATCAACACTGATTAAAAATGAAACTGATTATCTTGGAGAATGCTGAAACCTGTATCCAGTCAGTATCCAGGGGAAAGTAAGTTTGCTTAGCTCTTGCTTTGATATTCAAAGAGCTTCAGTCCTTGAAAGAAATGTTCCTCTTTCTTGGAGGGGGAGCAGGAGGAAGCTAGCCAGCAGAATGTCAGAAAGAAAGCACACACACACATGGACATTGAATAAGTCTGAAGAGCAGTAGATGATGCTGAAGTGTAAGGTTTTCATATAGCCCTTAGTTTTTAGGGAAGATGATACGTTGGGATTAGTCACATACCTTCTAGGATGATGCACTCTTCAGGTTGCTGAAGCCTCAACCTTAGACATTGTCTCTCCATAGCTTAACAAGTGACTGTTATCTTTTGCCCCTATTTTCTTACTCTTTTTCTTGCTCTCTTGGCCTCTTTCACCCAAGAAAGTATAAGTGAGTGTGTTTGTTTCAAGTCTTTAAGAAAAATTTAAGACTATTTCGCTACTACTCTGAAGCATTAGAGATAGAGAAACCCCCAAGCATGCAGAGGAAACACACTGGGAAACACACAAGAGTTACTTGAGCGTTTACTTGCACTGACTGGTTTGCTCTCAGGCTCTAATTACATTGTAACTGAGATATATACACACAATAAGTTTTTTGAAAAGTCTAAGAGTTACAGTTACAGCTTCCAGAGTTATGGGATGCTCCCACTTATATGTTGAAACACTCCTTTCCTTGTGAGTGTTTTAATTTAGCAGTACAGTAACAAATCTGCTCTCGCCAAATACGGCTGTACACTGAGACCCAGTCTTATCTCAAATGACAAGGTGTCTCTTATGATTTCATTTTAGAGATTCTCTTAGGGCTTGAAATTTGATGTTAGTTTAAAAAGGAATGGGATTTGGAGAGAAAAAAGGGGAAATAGAGTAATCTCTGGCACTGTCATATGTTGCAGATTACTTTGAACTCCATCAAATGTGTACATTATCTCTGGTAAACTCATTAATGAAGTATCTGCAGAATACAGATTCAAGTAATCTCTCTCAAAGGAGGGTTTTCAGTTTCTATGTAAGTGACAGAGAAGGGGAGAAACTTGTAAACTGAGGAAATATAAATGTAAGGAGATCTAAATAATATATATAGTATCTAAAATAATGTATATAAATAATGTATTTTTCCTCAAAAGCTCTAAATGCAAACTCTGGACTACAGCAAGTACAAGTATTTTTGGGAAGAGTGGCTAAACTGTGTATGAACAAGTAGCTGTACCTATTTTTGAGAAGGTTAAAAATGCAGAAAATATTGTTCTGAAGTTATAGATTCTCATGAGAATGATTCAGAAATAAAGCACAGTAGAAGTAATTGTAAGCAACATGGTGCAATTTTTGATCTGGGTGAAACAATTCTGTAATTGATTGTAATTGATTGTAACAGATCTGGGTGAAACAATTTTTGTTTAGCATGTCTGGTTTTGTTTTTTTGCTAGAAGATGGGTATATTAAAAATGGAATGTCTCTGTTCTTTCTAGGAAAAATTACTAATGAGTAATTCATTTTGTGTGCTGATGAAATGTAAATACTTTAAACAAAAAAGATCAAGATATAATTATATCGTATGATATTATAATGTAAGGCAAGTTTTCTTTCCTGAAACATTTTCCTAGATACATTTGTTTTGCTCAGGTATCACTCAGACCAGCCTGATATTATACAACCATTTGATGTACACTTCTTAAATAGCTCTTTTCTATGCATGTACAGCTTTGCACCATTTATCAAGAAATACTTTTTGATCAAGATAAAAAATAAAGTAACCATCCAGCTTGTAAACACACATGCCCCAATAATTTTCCTCTGTTTAGTGTAGTTAAGCAGAATCAGAAATTGTGGATATTTACTTCTTCCTACACTAAAACTGCGGTGCTGCCAAATGTGCATTACACAGTTAACAGGGAACATCAAGGGGGAAGATTTGTGCTGCTTGTTCACAAGAGGACTGGGAAGGGTCCCTCAGACTCTAGTGCCCTCAGCTGTGAGTGGGATGGCTGATCCCGTCTTTGGCAGTGCTCCCTATCTTTGTAGTTCTCTTGCCATCCTCTTAGCAGTATACAAAGGTAAAGCTAAGCATGATTTGTATTGGTATATGCTCACACTGAAGTATGATCAAACTTTTGAAACATTGGTTTTGCTGTGAGGATTATACCCTTCCTTATGACTTTTTTAAAAGGTAACAATCTAACATATATCTCCTGATGTGGATTTTGGGTGAAATAAGTTCCAAAACATTAAACAGAAATGTCATGTTCTTCTTTGAAGGTGTACTTCTTTCTCAAGGACTTATTTTTTGCAAGCACAAGGAGTTTCCTTACACCATGTGAGAGCTTATTGCTACTTTGTTAGTTACTTCTCTATTAGCTGGCCTGGACTAGAGTAGAGGCGAGGAATATTTTGGGGTCTTGCACACAATGGGAAGAACAGCAATTGTTGAACTCTGCAGTATGATTTGTGTCCATGCTTTTGGGTGATTCAGGCTGTGTGCTTCCCCAATTTCTACTAGGGCTGAAAGGCTGCTAGTCTGGCTTTGATTGTATATGCAAAGAAAAGCAGTCTTCTACAGAGTAGGGTGCATTAGGTGCACACCTGCTCACCTAAGTATAAAAATTGAATTCTTGTTTTTATTTTTTTATATAGATTTGTTCGGACGGTGCTGCCATTTTCTCAGGAGTTTCAGCGCGATAAGCAGCCTAATGCACAGCCACAGTATCTCTATGGATCAAAGGTTGGATTTAATTCCCTATATCTTCATGGTTTGCTGTTGTTTAATAGTATCTTTTTAAATTATAGAAACTATAGTATATGAAAGTAGAAATGGACTGAAACACGTTTTTTGTGTATTTTAAATTGAACATACATTTCTTTTAAGACTTTGTTTCAGCTGAAGTGCAGTTGATTAGTCTGATGGTTAGTCTTATCTGAGAAAGCTAAAAATAAGCCCTTCTCTCTACCACCTTGTGTTGTTCAGTTGCTTATAGTGGCAGAGCAGACTCAAAGTAAAGATGAATTACTCATCTGGTGAAGTGAGAACAAGAGCCTATCTTGGGTGCAGTTACCCTTGTTCCAGTGATGAAGACTGTGATAACAAAAGAAAAGAGGATAGGAAAAACTGCTTTCAATGTTATCTGACTTAAAGATTCTGACTATCTTAAACTATCAGATAACAAACTACTTCAATTATTTTTTTAAAAAAAATGTAGGGTTTTTTTGGCATCTACAAACCAAGAGCCTCAGACTCATTGTGATGAACTTGATGTCTTGGCCATCTCATCTTCTGTATTAGCATCATTTTTCTTGCTTTGCAGTTAGGTGGGCTGGGAAGGTTTATGCAAGTTTTCAATAGAAGTGTATGTGATGTGCAGTCACATCCTCTGTCCCTATGGCAATCCCAAAACTGAGGTTGGAAAGGACCTTGTGTGGGTGGTAGGTTGGAATAGTACTTGGCACAAGAGAACAGCTGTGGGCTACCCAAGTGAGGAAAGTTAGCCTGCACTCCCAGGACCAATGCTCTGCTCATGTGTGATAGATTTATTCTCCCTGATCACTGCAGATTTATTTTCTTATTCTTCAGAACTATTTCCTGAGTCTTAATGACAGTTAGAGACATAGTGCATTAACATATATTTACATTTTTATTATCTACTCCCAAATATTGATCTACTTCAAACAGCATTAAAAACCAGCAGCGCTATCTTCAGCAAATCGTTTGAGACTGTATGACAAGGTGTCACTCTAAATTTTGCAATGTTTTCTTGAATATCAGGGTGACAAGCTGAAGTATGGAAAAGATAAATGAAAATATAAGGACTAAATTAGAGGATGGACAATAAAAAAGCTTAAATTTATTATTATTTAAAATTCTTTAAAATAGGTACTCAATTATACGTCTAATTTCTGCAAGTGTGCTGGAAGTGTTATGGGTGGTTACTCTCAACTTTAACATGATTAGTCCTTGTCTTACTCTTATTTTCTGCACATCATTTCATCATAGTTGTATGGTGCTATTTCAACCCAGTAATCTAGGTTTTGAGATATCTTAGGAGTTAGAAATTTCAGTGCTAATGTATCTGCTGGATTTGTAAAACTTCCATGCCTTTAAAATGTAAAGGAGGTGGAAAAGGATTCATATGTCTTAATGTGGAATGTTAACAGCTGACTGTTTGGTCCTGTAAATAGTGTTTTATGTAATTGTTCTCCAAAAAGGAACAGTAAATTATAGGAAAGTGGAATTTTCTTACATTAGAGTTATTGTGTTCCTTACTATTTTAGGAACTGACCAGATGCAGCGTAGAGCAAAAACCTGCCTGAATTTCATAGAGATTGCTAACTTAATTTATCTAAGTGATGATACAGTGGGTTGAGTGACAGAAGATTAACTGAGGAACACTTTTTTTTTTATCAGTCAGGTTGCATTATTAAAATGAGTTAGTAATCTTCACACTGAGAGCTATACATTTTCAGAATTCTTGAGTGTTTTTCTTTATAAGCAGCAGCAATCAGGGGGTGGGTCTTACTTGCATTTCTGGGACAAATTTCCTAACTAGATAGGCCTATATTAGAAAATACTCATGACTCCCTGTGGTTTTAAATTTTAACAAGAGTATATTTTTATTCTTGAATTGAATATATTTTGAAATTGAGGATATCTGAACAGAGTTTTAACATTTCTACTTCATGTAGCTAGTTACAGATAGGAATTCTTACATTATAGAGGCTGCACTACTACAGAAATAACTAAAGAAATTTTTTGCTTGTATCTGAAAGCGTTCACATATTCCCAGATATTTCCAAATAGATCAAAGCATCTGGTCTATACTAATGCATTTTGATACTTAGTATTGAGAGTTGTAGTAACATTCTCTTTAGCACCTAAAGTTTTCTGAGTAGTATCTTTATGTAATTATCAAAACAAAAACCTGCAGATATGACTCACTTCTAATTGATACCAAAGCAGAACTGTCAGGTGGGAAGGAGCCAGCTTGCAAAAGCTCGTTAGCCTTTCAAGTGAGCTGGATTATTCTAAAAGTTTGGTTGAGCATGATCATTGAAATCCCTTGACATAGGTAAAGTATGTGTGGCATTAATGATATTAATGTTAGCAGGATGGAATTGGGCAGCATGGGATGAATGCATGAAATATTTTATAATATACACATAAGAAAGTATCTTTTCTGGGAACCTGAACTAACTTTGCATGTTAATGAAATACCTGGTTTTGTAAAGGTTATGTAGACCAGAAGGGAAGGGCTTTCTTTCTGTCTTATACGTTTTCCAAATATTGACATGTTTTTATGTCTGCAGCACTTTTTAAATGCTAACTCATTTATTTTGTGAAAAAGACATATTGAAAGGTACTTCTCACTGTGAATATGATGGTTTTATCTACTGCTGGTGCACAAATTAAAATCAGTTTGCACTATGTTGCAACTTGTTATCAGTTTGATAATCACCTAGAATGTTTGCCTGGTACTTGATGACTGTTAATATTGAGTGATGAATTACCAAATCTAATGCAGAATTGCCTGAATGAGCCTGAATTTATCTGTAATAAAACTTTCACAGCAAGAAACAATCATGTAGCTCTGTGAGCATGTGGTGACATGAGTTTTTCAAAACTAGAGCAGAAAGCAGATGACACTCTGCATGAGTTGCTCATTTGCAGCAGGTGCGAGATGGTCCATTGCTTGTGAGATGATATAAATGTTTATCTTAGTAGTGCACAGTAAACTCTGTGGGTGGAATGGTTTTATATTTAGAGAAGGTAAATCCCTTGGGAAGCACTTCCATGGTAGCTCATTGCCTTCTAAGTTGGATATAGGCATGTCTTCTGGTTATATGTGTTTCTGTACAAATAACAAAATGCAGTAGGTGAATTGCCTTGAAACTGCTTTCAGACCAAACTGCTCCTTGTTCTCAGTATGGCACATACATGTGTATATAACATAAATGTGTGTTTATATATGTATTGGACTGCCTTAAAACCCACATAAAGAAATAGACATGCAGAGAAGTAAACAGGCTTCAAGAACCCAAGATGTTGGCAGAGATTGACTGTGTGTCTCTTGGCTTCATCCCTTTAATATTAAAATAATCTTTTTTGATGAAAACCTAATCAGAGAAGTGTTACTGTTAATTTGATTACAAGACAATTTTAAAGCATTCTTTCTGTCCTTGCTACCCAGGCACCCCTTTTTGGCAGTAAACCTGTTGTGTTGGCTTCATGCTCTGATGAGGGTTTTTCATGAGTGCCTATTTCATGTAACACCATCATTTGAAACAGCAGCGAGCTGTTATTCTCACAGTATTTGAGACTGATGTGCAAGACAAAGGAAAACGTGTCACCTGGAGGAAGTGCGCCACAGCAGGTGGAGAACAGGTTATTGCTAACTTCACACAATAAAAATGCCTTTTGAAGTGTTTTCTAAAAGTCATATTCGCCCCCGTTCAGCAGACGTTTCTGTGTGTCATGCTTATCCTACTCAAAAAAAAAAAAAAAAAGTAAAGAAGATTCATCACGCTTATGCCAGCTTCTCCCTAGCACTCTGAGACTCGATGCATTTCACAAGTCGTGGGAATTGTTGTCAAAATAGAGTAGCTGATAAGATCCTCTACCTGCTGTGAAATATTCATGGGGAGTTCTCTTGCCAAAATTGTACCCCCACTTAGCTTCCAGGGCCTGGTGGAGAGGGATGACAACTGCCCAGCCAGCAGTTCTCCAGCCTTCACTGGTACAACTGAGCTGTGTCAGAGAGAGCTGACTTCACACGTACATTCGTACCAAGAGCAATTAAGTGCCTGCAGCCACGGTGCACCTTTGTTTTTTAGGTGTAATATACAGCAATACTAAGATTTATTATGTTTTTATGGAATACAAATGCACTTAAAAGGTTTAAGACAGGGTGACTTTTACATGTAAATCAGACTACATGTGTCACATTGTGAGGGTGAACAGATTTCTCTCTGAAGGACCTTGGCACTTTGCCATGAAGCTCACGGCAGAGTGAGATGATCAGCAGGTTTTCTTGTTAAAAATAAAATGCATTTTGGCTTGTTTTTACTATTTTGTCCCCCTTCATTACACAGAATGTACTGTGCAATTGGAAATAAATTTGCAGCTGATTAATATGTGTTATCATTAAAACTGAAAGGGAAAGAGTAAAGGAAGGGTCAGGAGCTGCATCTCTGAATTCCATTTCCTCTGCAGGGAGTCACTGGCCCATGGAGCAGAAGGTAGTTTGTGGTGGGAGCAGAACAGTGCAAAATGTGATGACCCAGGATATTTCCTTAATTAGATGTGTCCTTACAAAGTCAGTATCTTGCATGTATTTATTTACACTGAGGGAAGATAAGACAGATGAGAGGATACATTTAAAATCCTTCTGAGTTTGGCTTACATTCTGAGACTGACCTCAGTGTAGATGGGAGGGATGCACAACACCCTGGGCAGTGAAGTGTGCTGTCTGAGTGAGTACTGCTTGCAGTGTGTGTTTTGGGAAGCAGTTGGGATTGTCAGGGTAAAACTCACTGGCAAACCACTGCACCCTGTGGGTATGTTCCAGTTGCCCACAGTCTAGCAGTATGGGTTGCCATTTGAAAATTCCTACTCAATGTTATTTATGCTAGTTAACAAAAATTCTTTTGATCACTTTTGATTACTTTTTATATTTGTTTGCTGTGTTAGACTAAAGAAAAGCAACAAAAAAATCCCCTTGAAATGTAAACCAGTTACTTGCTACATGCTTTGTTTTTAAATAATGGTGGGTGGCTGAAGTGCTCACTTCTGTGGCATATGAACCTTTGCATACAGGCTGTTGGAAAAGGGTTTGGCATCAGAGGTACAGCCAGGAGCGCTGTAGTTAGCAGTTGGAGCTCCCTGTTGTGAGCACCAACAGTGCATGTGATGTGTTTGAAGTAGCTGGGGTACCTTATGTAGCAAAAACCTTCTCCTGGACAAAATATTTCTAATTTATAGCAGAGCACTGTCCTGTTACTGGGACTCGTTCCTGACTTTTAGAAGATGGCACGATGGGCTCATTGCACACTGAGGGATTCTCTATGATTGTGGCCAGCTGGATGGTACCTGGATGCTTTTCCTCAGCATCCTGTTTCTGCTGGCTCTGCCTGCTGAACTCATCTGAGGTGTAGGCCACACTTTTGGTCCATGGCTCCTCGTGCTCTTGCTTGGAGGTCCTGTTCCGCTCTTGCAGACGCTCGTGTCTCCTGCGGCACAGGAGGTGCAGGCAGCCGTAGAGCAGCACTGCAGCGATGATGAGGAGCAGGATGCTGCTGGTGAGCCAGATGCCCAGTGCCAGCTCCTTCTTGGTGTTGCTCGCCGATGCTGGGTCTCGTTCCAGGGTGTTAAAAACTCTGCACTGGTCGCTGGAGGGGTTTGCAGACTGGCAGGTCACGCACATGATGTATGTTGTGAGGGGAGTCAGGTTTTCAACAACAAAGGAGGAGCGAGTGGTGGGCACCCTCTCTTCCTTCTGAAAGCTCTTTCTGGAGTAGCTGGATAGCATGCTGTTCCAGTTAGGGTGGTACATGATGCTGTAAAAGCTGTCGACACAACTGGCCATTTTTGGCCAAATTACCATTGCTGTGTTTCCTGTGATGTTTTGGACGGTTATTCCCATCAGTATGTTGCTTGGGAGTTCTTTTCTTTCTTGATATGGATCTCCCTGTGGAAAGGGAGGATGCTCTTTGGAGAGGCTGCAGCACTGAGGATGTTGTTTGGATTTTAGTTGTAGTGCTCTGTAATGTAAGAATGGAGTTTGTTAGGAAAGTATGCTCTCATCTTTGGTACAGCAGTGTGAATATGGGAATAAAAGTTCATAAAGTTTGAGGTGTTTAAAAATGTGTATTTCTCTTCCAAGTGAAAGGGTAAACATAAACTTAGAGAAATTCAACCAGAGCTGCTGCCTGTACAAGTGACCAGTTGTATCTTGAGGGATGGTGAATTTTTTGCAGAATTTACAATTGGGGTATCACTTCCTTTCTTTTCTCCCAGGTAATTGCAAAAAATGCAATAGTTGTTTTTTTCTCTAGTCTGTGTATTTTGCATTTTGTGTTAAGTGGCAAGAGGTGTTGGCAGGAGTGGATATTGAGGAATAAATGCCTCTACCATCCACAAGTCTTTATTTTTGCCAGTCACAATGAGTTGAAAACCAAAAGAGTATGTGGAAACATGACCATATCTTACGTTAGGTATCTTCTTATTCACAAGTTCACATAGGAACACCTTCCTTATGAACATAGGCTAAGAGAAGTGGGGCTGTTCAGCTGTTCAGCCTGGAGAAGGCTCCAGGGAAATGTTACCTTCTGGTATCTAGAGACAGCAATACAGCTGGAGAGTCTCTTTTTACATGGGCAGATAGTGATAGAACAAAGAGGAATGGCTTTATCTTAAAGAGGTTATATTTAAATTAGATATTAGGAAGAAATTCTTTACTGTGAGGGCAGTGAGGCACTGGGATGAGTTGCCCAGAGAATATGTGCAAGATGTACCTGCCTGTGGCAGGGAGGTGGGAACTAGGTGATCTTTCAGGTCTCTTCCAAGCCAGACTGTTCTGTGATTCTGTGATACTGCCCATGTTTTGCTGTTAAGTTGCACATCTGTAGCCACTGCAGCTACACTGCGGCAGTGGCTGTGAACACGGCACATTGGTGGTATCAGTGTCACAATATTTAGTCTTGATGCTAGTCAGCCTCTTGGAAAAGCTTTGTCAAGCTTAGTGAAATACAGCTTTCATTAGAGCCTACCTTTTGGATAAATAGTGGGTGTTTTTAAAAAATATGAATGCTTTTTGCTGTTCTAAGTCATTTTATGTAATCCCATAGTCTGTCTGCCCTGAATTTATACTACTCCTCCTCTTCAATTGAAATTAGAAAATCTGCCAGTATTTTGAGATTCTCAGTATGTGTAACCACTGTAAATAGTGAAATTTTCTGCACTTTCTCTAAACACATCTATTAAAGAATATATAATAACAACCAGTGGGTATTTTCATTTGTTTGGCTTGGATTTTATGCTTTTACTGTTGTGATGGTAACTTTTGAAAAAGAGCTTACCTCAGCAATTTAATCTGATTCCTTAGTTTGATTGTCAGTTTGCAATGACACTTGAGGAAGTTTTTTCCACTTTGAAAGTTTCTCACTTTTTTATGACTATAGATGCCCCTGACAGTAACACACTATTTCATTGTTTATGACTTTGTTGTGAAAATTAAATCTAATATTTTTTCAGATCAGTTTTAAACTGTTACATTTCCTGGCTAAATAACAATTAATTATTGAAAATTCTCCTGGAGAAGAAAGCTTGTGAGATTTACTCATAACATATTGTGAAATTATTCTGTAATACTCGTATCTTATACTAGGTAGGAGACTGGGAAAAAAAGTATATTTTATGGGATATTTTTTAGTAGGATTTAGATAGTGACATTACATTAATAGTAAGAATTCTGTGCCTGTTTGTCTGAAAATTGTTGCTCAAGGCTTTTGGATTATACTTACTGGGAAGTGGGAAGAAAAAGATGTATGTTTATTTTCATGACAATGTAAAAACATGGATATGACTGATCTGGGTAGATGCTGCTTTTCTAATTATTTGGTAAATGCACTCATTTAGTACAGCAACAATATAAAGGAACAGAGTTTGCTATCAGATAAACTTAATGAACAGACACATTTTGGCATCTACCCAACTGCTGCAGATATTAAAACAGGGTGCATTAGCGAGATCAGAGCTTTTACTTGCTCAGTTACCTTCTCTTTAGCTGATAGATCCTTATTGCTTAAAATTACAATCTGGTTTTTTATAGAACACTTTCTAACACAGCCTAGGAACAATAGTTTCAACAGTTTCGTCCTCATAGCATTTTGTAAGTAGAATAAACTGTAATGAAATAACAATAATACATTCCTATTGTTACAGACCATCAGTTATTAGAAAACACACAGTTACTGACATGTAAATGTTTGGAAAAGCCATCTGATGTTTTATGAATCATAAAGTCAGTACTTACCGTCACTCCCTGACGGAAATTCCAGAACACAATTTCTTTATGGCAGTGCTGCTGTGAAAATGTTACAAACATCAAATTTTTTGTATCCCTTTCTACATGAATTATTTCCTGACTGATCTTTGTTTGCCAGTTTGCTTTTTCTTCTCCTCAGATTCTCTGGACTGAATTCTCATTGCTTAATTTCAGGTTTTTTCTCCGATGCTGCTGGTGGCATGGTTTCTTTGTCTCTTCCACTTAAATTCCTGCAAGAGCACATCTTGTCTAAAGATGCTGTTGCCTTGCTTTTCAAAGACCACACAGGAGAAAAAAAATAATGTTTTTTCTCCCCTCTCTTGCTTGTGTCTCCGTGGCAGTATGCTGCCTGAGCATCCCTGTTATATGCTCTTCTATGTGGACCAGTGATGCTGTGAGTGATTAATGCTAGCACTTTGATGACATCAGCAACTAAAAACTCTGCCTTGTTTTTTTAATTTAAGTAGGGGAGGGAGCAAGTACAGCTTAAAAAATAATGAACAGCAACTTCCTTTCCCTCCCTTTCTACCTTCACCCCTCTCTAGTTAGTGGCTTCTTCCCTAAAGATTTTATGCTTTTGTGTCTCAGTGGGGGGAAAGTGGTGTTGGTGTGTAATGTTGTTTTCTCAATCCCGTGTTACAATTTAGAAAGATCCACTAATCCAACGTTTACAAGTGGACTGTAAATTTCAGGTACTTCCTCATGGGGTTTACATGAAAGATGTATTTTTAGATTGGCTGGCTTCTTTTTGTTATGTATTGGCAAGTTGTTGTGGTTTTTTTTTTAATACTGAAATAATATTTTAAGGTTTGCTTTTCTATGACAATTTCCTACTGTGTAAAGAGAGGTTCCCTCCCCATAACCTCATGGCAGCAAAAGGCTTGAACCCACTAAAATAAAATTCTCCTTGTGCTGCAGTTGAAATAGATAGTTCTGACATGTTTGTTGTAGGAGAGCTACCTGATTGGAAACATCAAAAACGAAAAATAAAATCTCATATTTTAGAGGCAATTGTATAAATCCTTAAGTTTATCAGGACTTTATCTACACATATATTCTTAAGGTTTTATCAGTTCTCTCTGCTGTCTTTGCCCCAGACTCCATTTTTGTATGTGGAGAGCTATGGAAATGCACAGGTTGTACTAGAGGGATACAGCTTCAGACTGTCCCCTAGTGGGACACACTTGGAGTTTGGCCTTTTAGCTAGCTCTGATATAACAGCAGCACTGTGTTATGTACTAGGATTCTAATAGTTATCCAAGTGTCTATTTTAGTTTGCATCTAGAATTTTTAAATTTCTAAGACCTCAGTTGGAAACTGATGTTTGTATAGAGACATACAACATAAATAAAAATATGCATATTCTGTTCTGATTGCTTCAAAAGATGATTTTTAAGTCCTTTTATGAGAATAAAGTCCTTCAAGAGTATGGTAAAGTTTTCTGACTTGAATTCCAACTATCTTAATGCCACATATTTACAGTATCTGGTATTGACTTGTATGGGTAGTTAGGGCAGGATCTGCATTGAAGGGAATGTTCTTCCTGGAAAATCTTCTGTTACAGCTGTGTGTGAAGTTGAAAGTTTAACAGTATGCTGTTTCCCATGTGTGTATCAGAGAGGATAAAACTGCAAAAACCTAAAGGAAACACAACAGTCCCTTCTGCAAGAAAGCTGGCCAAGATTCCTGTCAAAATTAAATCTCAAGGTATTAGGAGAACAACCCACTTGCAGAAATGAAGGATGCTAAGTTAGCCAACGCTCTCTAATCCGCAGCTTCAGCAAACAGTTCTAAATCCCCACATCACATCAGTCTGTACAGCTGCGTTCACTTTCATAGAAATTAACATGACTATGGCAAAGCATCTGGTCCTATTTATGCAAGTCTTGAAGGATTTCCATGAGGGTACATCCCAGACTTAGATTTGCTCTGCTCTTGTGTACAGAAAAGGGGTTTGAAAAAGAAAGATCCTTATTAATTAGTTGCAGAGAGCAGTAACTGCAGAAGGCTTTTTTTTTTTTTTTTGTAGTTGAGTACTCAGAGACTTAAAACACCTATTATGAACACAAAATTGAAGTAACTTCTTTCAAGATGTTTTGTGCCTAAAATGGAAGGTAAAAGAATAGAAGCTGTGCTTTAAATTCAGGGATCTGGACATGGCATTGACTACTTCAACCTTTTTACACTTGTATAAAGAGAAAAGTACAAAAAAGAAAGTGTTCATGGCCTTATAAATGATTAGTGGAAGATGTCTGAAAAAAAGTGCTCACAAATTTGTCTTGGTAATAGAGAGATTTTCATTGAGGTTCCTGCCTTACAAAAGATAACCTGTGTATTTAAACTTCTTTCAGAGACAGTGATATACAAAGGTTTTTTTTCAGTTTTAATGTGCTTTAAAATGATGTTTAAATTACATTATGATTGAGATACAGGCAGACAAAATTTTCATTAATCATATCTGTTTTCTTGTTTTAGGCATTGAATTTGGCATATTCCAGCATTTACAGCAACTACAGGAATTTTGTTGGTCCCCCTCACTTTAAAGTCATCTGTAGACTTCTTGGATATCAGGGCATTGCTGTGGTGATGGAGGAGTTGCTGAAAGTTGTCAAGAGCCTGGTATGCTAATTGTCTTTATTTTTCTTCTAGTCCAAATGGTTTCTTATAGGAAATGTCTCAGGAAAAACAAAGTGAAAGTGAGATCCTGGATAAAATAATTAAAATAACTTACATTGAAATTCAATATAAGCTGTGCTTGATAGTACTCAATGTCTTGTGTGAGCAATAGCCTTGGTGCCCTAAGCAGTGTTTTGAAAACTTTAGAATCTTCATTGGGGATTACTTTAATTTGTAGTGTCCTGAGCTGTTAGGGCCTAGGTAGGCTCTGGGAAAGTATGAATATTTTAAATTAGTTGATTTCGACTTGAAGATCGTACTGTACATTCCCTTCCTTGCTATCTTTTGAGAACAGCTGTAATGTGCTTTCTGCCTGGCACCTAACTTCAGAGCTCTCATTAATGGCATCACTCCTTAACAACAGGAGTTTATCCTCTGTACTTGATTAGCAGTGCTGCTCAGGCCAGTTTTGAAGACATTATCCACACAGCCTGGGCATCCTGTATTGGAAAGGGCCTTCTTTGTAACTGGGAGGAGTTTGAGGTGCTGGCTGTTTACTATACTGTTAGAATATATATATCCAGCATAGTGCATTGCAGTTAATTTAAGCCAAAGAAATTGTATTTTCCTCCCTGTTGCTTGTAGGAGCATGCTGCCAAAATAATCCAACTGTACCAGGGAAAGCTGTGGTATTCATAATTGTACTTCAGGCACTTGACACATTTGGCAGTTTGTTTACAGTAATTTCCACAATGTTTTAAATGTATTTTTGATGTTCTAGAAAGGGTGAATCCTACTTGAAAGGGTGCTGTAATTTAATCTTCAGGGAAAGAGGACAACACTTACATTTTTTCAGGCTTTGAGTGTCAAGTATTGGTTTGCTGTGTTTTATGAGGGGGGGGGTTATAACTTAGTGGTAAATTGTCTCAACTCATTAAAGGTGGCATTGAACACTTGGTCACTTATAAAGAAGGTTAAGAGGCCTGGGGAGGGTATCCTGCCAATGCCAGATGCAGATGCTCAGATGTAGGGGGACAGATAAGGGAGAGGTGTCTAGTGGTAGGAAGACAGGCTGACTGGAAGCTGGGGCTATCTCAACTGATATGTCCAGAAGAACCAGTTCAGGCTGTTGCAGCCATTCCTAGTCATAAGGGCTTTTTTCACGTTGCTTTTGAACACATTCAGATGCTTTTTTGAATGGTTTTGAAAGCATTCAAATGCAACTTTTTACCAAAAACCTAGTTAGACAGTAAAGAGTCTGTAAAAGAAAAACATGTTTTCCTCTTCTTTACCTTCTTGGCCTTAGCTGTTGTGCCACTTTTCTTGTAGCAAAGGTGGCTAATGCCATGTAAACTCTTTAAATTTGAAAAAGTTGCCTTTTTAAAGATGATGACTGGCAGAATTTAAATGCAAGATTTTTAGAGCTGCTTCAGTTCACGTATAGTTTGAATGCTGTTTGTTGTAAAGTTTTGTTGTTCAACAGCACTGACATGTTTACATACATCTGTTTTCTCTTAGTTACAAGGGACCATTCTTCAGTATGTCAAGACTCTAATGGAAGTGATGCCTAAGATCTGTAGGTTACCAAGACATGAGTATGGTTCTCCAGGTTAGTTTGTGTTTGATGTTACCTTAGCAACCTTAATAAGATGATGCTAACCACTATCTCCTGAATCTTTTACATCTGTCTTTCCCTCCCTCCTTTTTTCTCCTCATAATCAGTTTTTAGCCTGGCTTTGGTTTTTTATTTCTTTCCCCCCACCCATAAAAAAAAAAAAATCATTGAATGCTGTGGTTTCTGAAAGTACTTAAAAAAGTTTTAAGACTTCTGTGTGTAGAATGAAAGGATTACAACCTGTTTAGAGACAGCCTTATGACATAATTGATCTTGAGCTGGGATGTCCACAATAGTTTCTGTTTCTCATCTTTCTCATGGGCGTGCTGAGCTTTTGCCTCAGCAAGGTAGCCTCTCACATTTTTTCTGTTAATATGTCTGATTTAGATAATCTAGTTCTCTGGAACAGCCTCTATTCACTTTTCCTTTGCCTTCACCTAATGCAAGATAAAAGGAGTGATACTGCTGGGAGGCAAACTGGTCCTGCCAGAATAGTTATGTCTGAGGCTTGTGTGGGGTGCATCTTAGCCTCTCAACAGGAGGTGTGACAGTTGCAGAAGAAGAAATGGCATTGAAAGCTGCTTGCCACTATGGAGAAATAATTGGCTAATTAGTATTTGTCACATTGTTCACTGAAATTCTGAATCTGCTTTTCCCTTCAAAATATTCCTCCTCCGCAACTTCTAATTAACACAAATTAGTCCTTCCCTGTGCCGCCCTCCTCCTGAGTTTATTTTTCCAGAGTCACTTAGTTTTATTAAATGCCACTCCAACTGGAATGAGGTGTGGTTTTTTCTGCTTCCCACAGCTTGCTTGACGTTCATTACCAATGTTAAACGAAATTGAGGTCTTGCTAAGTGTTTCCTTCCTGTTTTTCCCCCTGGAGCATAGAAATGGATGAATCATGGTAGATAGGAGTATAAAAATAATCTCTCTGAGGCTTTTAGCTATTCATTAAGGTCTGACCACAAAAGCAGTAGGTATTCTCAAATATAGATAATGCATCACCAGGATCTGTGATGCTACAGGTGGCATTAGGAAGCTTGCCAGAAATCCTCACCTGTAAGGGCTAAATATTTGGCAGGAGATGCCCAGGGATTTTAGGAGAAACCTTTCTCTTAAGGTTGAAAGATAATCCATCCTATAGGAAAGGCAGAACTTCACTGGTGCAATGGTAACAAACTATTTCGGTCTCCTATTTACATTTTCCAAAGGAAATGCCATTTGTTTAGATGCCTGCTGTACCAAGAGATCAAAGCAACTCTTGGTTTTACAATGGAATATCATACTTAGTTTTAGAATTGGACTGGATCTCAAAACCCCACCTGATTCTCTGCTCCTTTACTGCCCCTGTTCCTGTCAGGTTTTGTCTTAACACGTGTAGTTTTCCTGTTCTGAACTATTTCTAGAGGAGGACACATAATAACCCCCTGGAGAGCCTCTTCCAAGAAGTACAGAGACAGCCTTTATAGCACTGTCCTGCTGTCTCCCCCTTTCCTTTCCAAGTCACCAGACAGAAAAGGCTTGTAGAGGATCAGGACTCCTCCACTGCTCTCTCACATCAGGAAAAAATTGCCCTGTGCTCTCGGACACCTCCCCATCATGGAGCTGTCTGCCCTTGGAACAGCACTGGCTGATAAAGGGGAATGTTCTCTGTGAGGAGGATGTGCTGTAGATTTTAACCTTCATTGGGAGAGGAGCTGCCAGACTGCAGAAGGGCAGGGTCAAAGCATGCTTCCTTTGAGTCACTGTCCTCTCCTTTCTGTGCTAAATTCTTCTCTTTAGCAGTCTTTGCCACACCTTGTTTATGTGTTCTGTCACAGAAAATGCAAGCCAATACACACCAACTGTTGTCTGTTCCCTCCTCTGCCTCCAAAAGCTTCCTCAGAAGTTGTTAGTTGTAAGTAGTAAGCCTGAGTGCTGTGGGGTATGTCTGTGTGCTGCTTCTGTTCTTTCATAACAAATAACTAAATAACTTCTTTATAAATGGCACAGCCTACATGTACAGATCAAAACTGTGATTCCAGTCTTTAGATGAAGTATGTAGATTTTCTCATCTATCTTGAGGTTATATGCATTTATTAATTCAGAATCAATTTCCTGAGTCCATTCTCCATGTGCAAAGTGATTTAAGCACACTCAGCCTCTAGCTCTTTTATGCACTTCAGACTTTTCATCTGGAGGGTTTTGTTTGGATTCTGCTGATTGCAGTTCCTTAGCCCCTACATCATCAGCCTTCTAGGCTTGTGGATTTCTAAATGGTGATTTATTGCTGCTAAAAGGAGCAGGGTACAGACAGTGGCATCAGAGTTGTTCAGGACTCCTCTTTGCCAATGGGTTTGTTTCCATAGGAACAGTCTAAAGCAGTGGGGAACTTGTTCATGTTGTAGTCATAAAAATATTTGTCTAAAAATACATTAAGCATAAGGATTTTTAAAGGGACCTTTTAAAGTTGCTAAAGCTCTCAAGGAATATTTGCCTTGTAAGAGTTTAGGCTTGAAATTTCATTTTGGAGGTAACATTTTCTTCTACTATTTTTGAGTATTTGAACATGTCATTTCTTCTTTTGATGGATGAGTATCCTGCCACTCAGAAGTGTCATTGAATACCATGAGGAAAAGTAGTTTGTCAGCTCTGCTGTGAGATGAGGCTTTTGTCACTGGTATACCACCCCTCCAAAATAAACTTTTTAAAAGATCAATGACCCTAGCAAGATATAAACGTCATGAGGAAGTAGCCAAATTGTGTATTTTTTCCTAAGTATAACATTTCCATGTTTCTTATTTAAAAAAAAAAAAAAGAAAAAATAACAAAGCTAAACCAAAGAAACAGAACACTCAAAGCTGGTGCAGGACAAAGCACTTGTTATCCCAGGCCATGACCTCTTGCAATCCCCCAAGTTGGCACAGCAGTTTGGGGAACCCTCCAGAGCCCCGTGCCACCGGCTGCTGTGCTCCTCTCTCTCCCTGGGCTGATTGTGCTGCTGGCAACACTTTGGGAGCTGTTTCTACACAGCAGTCCGGCAAAAGAGAGTCTTCCACCCCTTCTTTTTCTGGAATATTTCAGGTCAAAGTCTAACAGGAGCTGGAGCAAGCCTGGGCTGGGAAGCATGGGGAAGGGCAGCAGTGGCTGGAGGCTGCGAGGGAAGCATCACTCTTGGAGCATAGCAGAAAGATTTATAATTCTTATCTGTTATCCCAGGTTTTGGATCAAACTCGGATAAGGAGGAGAATAATTCAAGTGAGGACACAATGGCTTAAGTCCACATTGAATGAAGGAAATGTATTCATAGGTCTTCCTGAAACCTGTCCAGTGGAGAAAGATTTGGGAAGGCATCACAGACTATTTGAAAGAATTTAGGGGAAACCCAGATCACCTTGATGATTTTAAGATGGCATTAAGAATTCATTAGATACACAGAACAATGGAATATTTCTTTCTAGCAAAATGAATACAGTGCACAGGCTCTGTGGTCATAAATCCTGGATACATGTATAAGCTTAAATCTGATTAATATTTCCATTAAAGGGAATAAATGGCAGCACTGTTGATATGCAGAGTTAGCAATGTCTCTTTTAAGCCAAAAAAGTATTTGGATGCAGCATTTGAAGGTCTGTATGAAAGTGAACATAAAGGTCATTATAGCACCCAGTTTTTTGGAAGCAGCTTTGTTATTGCAGATTAGTAGATTTTATTTGATAATAGTCAATACAGTTATTTGCAGAAAATAAAACACAACTCGACCAAGGATTATAATCAAGATCCAGTTTGTTTGTAGTCAGAAATTCAGTTCTAGAATTAATAGCTCATTTTTGTCCTAATCTTTTAGGTACCAGAATTGGTACAAGTTCAACGTGTTTGATTTCAGTCTGTAGGTGTGAATTGAGTAATGAAAGGTGACCAAAGTGAAGGAATCTAACCAGGTTTGAGTTGCATGTGTTGATTTGCTTTGACTTCCTAAATTAATCAGTATACAGACTGTACAGCTGAAACTTGGCACCTGCTGTTTGAGTGCTGTTGAGACAGGATTTTGGAAGCAGAGATGGAACCTAATCCTTTACTGTACTTTACTAGATCTATATCAACAGTCTCTGCTCCTGTTGAGATCTGTGTAAATCAGAAACTGGGATTATATATTCAATTATTATGACACCTAATGTCATCCTATCTGCAGGAATAGAGGGATGTAATTAAAACTCCTTTCTTGGAGAGGAGGAGCAAAAAACCTTGATTCATTTACCTTGCAAAGTTCTATGAATATATAACTAATGCAGTAACTTATGAATTCCACCCTCAAACAGAATTAGAGGAAGAAGGAAGGTTGCAGGCAGTTAAGTGAAATTAACATTCCTAAGACACTTGTTCTTTTTCCAGGGCTTTAGTAGGCATGCATAGTCTTTCATAAAAATATTCTTCTTTGTACTGTGCACAGAACTGTAATTTGGAATGGCATTGCTCAAACATTAATGAAAACATGATGTATTTCTGCCACAGGACTCCACTGGGGAGCAGATTGGTCTTTTCATCCGAAATAGCCTGTGTAACTCTGTAAATTTTCTTCTGTTTTGCTGGTAAATCAAGTTCTTGATCTAAAGGGAAGAAGTACACTATGATTTGGAACACTTGCATGCTAAATACTGGCTGTCAGATTTTCAAAATAATATCACAATTTGTTCATGAATGTGTGTGGGTGTTCATGTTTATGTATCTGTATATGGAGAGTGGGGCTTTGAGTGAAGAAATATGGAATTTTGTTAAGGACTTTGAGAGATGCTCTGTCACCTGGAGTGACTGTAAAAGACAGTAAGTAATTTTTGTGGTATGAGCCTCAAGCCTCTTTGACTTTTACTGTCCTGCTGCTTTTGGGTGGACTTAATGTCTCATTTTGGTTTCAGTCACACTTTCAGTATGAGTCTCTTGTTGCTGGTCACAGTTCTCTGTGCTGCTCCTGGTTTCTCTCTATGCCATTGTGCTTCTTTATATTTGCTTTAGGTGATACGGGTTATTGTCAGGATTTCACTGCCCAGGAAAAAATATTTCTCATCTTTCCAGATGTCAGCCTTTTTTCTGAAACTCCCCACAAAATTCACAGGCTGTCATGACCAACAGTTGTTTCCATGTTGCAGCAGCAGAATCTTCCTTGCTGTTCTGCTCAGCTTGTTTCTCAGCAAGCTGCTGCCCCACCCACCATACAAGCTAAAGGGAAGAGCATGTCCATGGCCCTGCATGTCACCAATATGCTGTTTGCTCAGATAGGGCTTTCTCTCCATGGTGACCCTGTGGAGAAGTCTGCAGTTCCTCATGGTGTTTCAGGGGGCCTTCCAGGCCTTCTGCTGGTTCACCATCAATCTCTGTGTATGTGGCACAGATCATAAGGCCAGAAACATTGGTGGATATTCTAGTTTGATTTCCTCTATGGCACAGATTTAAGCCCAGAATAACACGTCAGACTTTTGTTTGCAGGAAATCTTGGAATGAGGAAAGAATTTGACTTTTAGCAGTTCATCTTTAGAAGACCTTTCTTTCTAGATGTGGAAATCCTTTCATCAACAAACACAAAAGAAATAGTAGGGTGTATAACTAAAACACACTGGAGGTTTGTCATAAAGCTGATTTCAGTTCCCTAACTTCACATTTTCTTCCTAGCATCAAAAACTTTTGGGGGAAAATTTTTCAACCTATTCAGTCTCATCTTTAATATGGGAGTTCCAGTATTCAGCACTGCAGCATCCCATTGCCACGGTGGGCAGGTATGTTTAAATGACAAACACAAGTGCTCACTGCTCCTCACATGCCTGGGGATTGTGACTGGCTGGTATCTTGCAGTGTTCAATGAACACTGACAGCCTTTCCCACAGCTTTTCCATTCCACAGTCCCTGTATTGTGGGGAGGTGGGAATTGGTGATACGCTGGCATTGTGTGCTTTTTAGCTAGTTGTAAATGTGTTACCTTGGAATAAATTAGGCTCAGCAAGCACTTGCTTAGTCTAACCTTTTTCCATCAGCTTTTCAGTTCTGTTTTTCTCTCAAGTCACCAAAGTACTAAAGTTAGGTCTGAAATTCACCTCCAGTGAATACATGTGGAAACATTATTTTACTGTTAGTTTTCTATTGACAAACAATTCTTTGAGAGGTAACAGAGCCAGCCATGCATCCCCTCATCATGCACTTTACTGATGTTTTGTGTAACTAATTTTAATGATATGAGGCTTTCTGTAGAAGTGTGTGGGTTACCTATGTAATTCTTTCCTTCACTGTATGGTTTTAAATTTCTCTGCTGAATTTGAGGAATTTCCTTGGAAGAGATATGCTGCAGGCTGGATTTCATGTTTGTGTGCTCTTTCCAGCCATTGCCTCACTGGGTCCATAGCCAAGTATGACCTCCTGCATGAGAAGTGTTCATCAGTTGTGTCAAAGAAACTGTCAAGGGAGCTCAAGGAAAGGTGCTGAAGGGTGTCTGTGTTCTCTTTCCTTGTCTTCTCTTTAGATGCAGTTGGGTGGAGATTTATCTGGTTTGATTCAGGGTAATGGAAATGAATTGCCATGTGCAGCATTCAATTTGAAAGCTTTTTATGATACATTTTCTTCTCAGTCAAGTTGTATTGGTGGCTTTTTAGAAGGGTCAGGCTTGTGCAGAAAGAGAGAGAAATGCTGCTAAGAATTAACTTGTAAAAAGCTGAAGAGCTGTCTGACCTAGTGTAGTTCTCTGCTCTTCCTCTCCCATCCTGCACATGGCTTTAACCTCTGAAGGGTAACCAGGCTGGGTCTCTGCAGAAGCTGCTGAGCCTGTGCTTTCCTGGGCTTCTCTCTATCCAAAGGGACTGTGCAGCCTTTCTGGGGCTGGAGGGCAAGGAGCTGGAAGTCCAACAGTGTGTTATGCATCACCACTGTTTGGGAGAAGTTTGATGGAAAAGACACGTGTTTATGTGAACTGTGTGGGTTTGAAAATCATAATCTTAGCTGGTTTTCAACAGCTTTTGCAAAACTTTGACAGAAAATGTGTTCTGGTTGTGCTTGTCAGCAGGATCTGGTGTACCCTTGTCTGCAGAGCTTGACTTGTGATCTCTGTATTTGCTTTGGGAGGTTGCAGATCACATCTGGCCCTGTGGCACTGTCAGAGTCACAGCCTGACACTACCCCTCCTCCCTGTGCGTGAGCTCTCTGCTTCTTGCTGGTACTGTCATCCATGAAAATAGCAGCTGTGAATTGAGTCTATCAGTGGTGCAGCAGGTTGGGGAATGGTGACTGGAACAGGACTTAAAGCAGATGAGAGCTCTAGTCTCTCTTCCTGCTCCTGGGTATTTTTAATTACCTCTTATACTCACTCCTTTTTCAAGGAGTAAAAAGTTAGGCACTCCACTTTTCATAATTTATCCAGTCAAAAAGGTCAGTGCACGGGCTTAACACTTCATAATCTCTGAGTTTTAATGCATTTAAATGCTGCTCCTTTCAGTTTCCTCTAGGCTGCACTTCTGGAGGTAAAATCTTACATGCTGATACATGGAGAGGGAACTCTAAATCTGCACCCTCAGTTATTTGTATTCTCAAATAGTGTGTGGATGCATGTTTCTGCAACATTTGAATAGACAAATTGGTTAGAAAGGGCTTTTGAATTAGGAATTAATCCTGATCTCTATGACTCTTATTCACATGGCCAGTATCTTTTGTGTGCTTTCCTGAGGTAAGTGTGCCTGCGTGGTCATCACTAGGTTTTGTTCTGGCTCCTGAGACTTTTTTTTTTTTTTTGCTTCTCTTCTGATTTCAGGTATCTTGGAGTTTTTTCACCATCAGTTGAAGGACATTGTTGAATATGCAGAACTGAAGACTGTCTGCTTCCAGAATTTACGGGAAGTGGGAAATGCTGTCCTGTTTTGCCTCCTCATTGAACAGAGTCTGGTAGGTGCCTGCTGTGCTAGTTTAAAATCCATCTGTCTCTCAAAATGTACTCTCATATTTTTGTTACTAACGTCATCAATAACAAGGTTGAAATCTGTGAGTTTGCTGTTACTGATGGGCAGATGGGTAGAAACAGCTCCCTGCACTCATCTCTTCCAGTCTTGCAGGGGCTTTCATGTCTGTTAGATACAGTGATGCCTGACTTTGCTGGGTTTTGCAAGAGCTGTTGCCTCTTGTGTGGTACCTGAGGCTCTGGCATTGCAATCTTCACCATAAATCATAATCACACATATATAATCCTGCAGCCAGTCACAGTGTGGCCTGTATGTCAGCGAGTTGTGCATCTGGAACTGCTGTATTCCTTTTCTGCATATCATTCTTGTTGAAGTCTGAAACATGACAAGGTTGATGTGGACATCCTTGGACATCCTCCTTGCTGCTTGGATGGCTGACAGTGGTGCAGATATTCACTCATCTGTCCTAGCTTGAATGAAATGTGTCAGTCTTTCAGCTGCTTCTCATATATCTAGAGTCTACCTTACACTGTAAAGCTGCCCACTGCTGAGGGCACAGTGCTACAGTTGATCTTTATTCCTACCTCCAGTTTTCTTTTCCCACCCTTCTTCCATGTTATAACTATTTGCTGTTCAAACAAGATGCCCAGATCTGTAATTGTTTTGTTTTCAATGCTTTCGGGTGCTTACAGAGGAAAAGTGGGCATTGATAATGGATCAGAACAGAAACAGGTGTGCTGGCTTGCCTCTTTACCTGCGTGGTGCTGTGGGGGGGTCTCTTCCTGCAGTGCATACAGGCACCCTGCCCTGGCTCACAGTGCTGCTGAGGCTGGGCAGCATGCAGAGATCTTTGCTGACTGCAAACCAACCACGTCATTTCCTCAGCAAGCTGGCTGGGGGCCTGCTGTTGGACAAAAATAAACCCTCACGGAAGGCTTCTCTAGGATGTATTAAAGCTGTCGGTGTTAGATAAGGTAACGAAGATATGTTGTTCCTCGGGTTCCTGCTCATGGTGTTAGAGCATCCCTCCCTCATGGCAGAGAGTAATTGTAGGGCCGGGGGACAGGCAGCAAACCTGAAGTCAATAATGGCACAGCTGTAACAAGATGAGCAAGTGGATTGCTTTGGATTCAGGCTGAGTGGGTGCGTGGTGAAAAGGCAGGCAAGGCCCGTCACACCCTCCTGGAAGGATTAGGGGTGTACCAGAGTGACACCAGCATGGAGGTTCCTCCTTTGGCACACCACCAAGGTTACCCTTTCCAGTCACACACCCGTGCTCCCTGCCTCTCCTCTTGTTTTTGTCCTCCATCAGGCCCCCATGTCCTGTCACGTATTTCAGTATTTTTCTGCTGTGGTCATCTTTCATAACTAATCTTAGACTTTAGTGCAGTGCAAAGTGTAATTCTGAGTATATCTGTGCTAGTGGGTGGACTTTGTTCATCCTGACTGCCTAACACCTGTATTTCCCTGGTTGGCATCAAGGAATTAGACCTAGAAGAGACGCATGAGCCCCAGCCCCCTAGCCTTGTTAAGAGTATGGACAAAGACCAACTTTTCTTATATTAGTGTTGAGGGATTACAAATTAGTAGGATCTCTGCCTCAAAAATGAGGAGACGGTCATAGCAAAGTCATGCATCTGCTTCTGGTCACCTCTGTATTTTCCCTGTGTGTATGCACAGGAGCAAAGAAACAGGAGACATCTGTCTTCCTTTCCCCTGTCCCTAAAAATGTAAAATACTTCCTAAGACATGATTCTCTGCTGTTGTCACATGTCTCAGCCTGCCTAGCAGGGAGACGCTCCCACCGAGATAAGCTCCCCATTAGGATAATGGGTTGTGGCTCTGGTAAAAATAACCAAGCAGTGAGTCATCTTCCCCTTTTTGTCTGTGCGGGAGCTGTCTGCCACTTTCCCACCGAAATTACTCATTCTGCATTAGTTTATTTATTAAATACCTTGTCCTTTCTGAACTGCCAGCTGAGGGTGGGAGGGGAGTTGCTGGAGTTTATTTGGGAGTTCAGAGCGACCTGGTGAAACGCAGCGGTCTTTGGGAGTGATCCATGAGGAGAGGCAGGGCTCGCCGCGGCTCCCTGCCCTGCTGACAGAGGCCGGCTGCCCTCTGGTGTTTCTGCAGTGGCATCGGCCTGCATTTGGAATCCCGTTGTGGGGGTCTGGAGCGGTTTGGGGATTGATGCTCCTGTCCTAAATGCCTCTCCTTTTCTTTTTGTCCCAGTCTCTAGAGGAAGTGTGTGACCTGTTGCACGCAGCGCCATTCCAAAACATCCTGCCCAGGGTTCACGTCAAAGGTATCGGCAAAGTGAAAATACCTTCCTTGGGTAATGCTTTCCCCTTTCCCTTCCTGCTGCTGGGGTTTCAGTAACCACCTCCAGCCACCCTTTACCACTGGTAATTAATTGCAGGACAGAGGTATCAGATCCAGGCCTGTTTGCCTGGCTGAAAAAAACAAATGTTTCCTGGCAATGCTCTGTGCAAATTACAAGGGGAAGTGGAGGAATGCTCTGACAGGGAAAAAAGCAGGATGGATGCCCAGGGCAGTATTCACCTGCTTTGTGGGTATAGTGAGAGGCTATTTTGAAGCAGCCGTTTAGCTGATAGAATTGTCAGTTAAATGGGTGTAGGGAGTCTGTCAGCAAGTTAGTAAATAAAGGTGGTCCCTGTAGATTTTTCACTTCCTTTTCACTAAACTGAGTATGCAGTAATGAATATTTGCAGGATTGCCTCCCATGGTACCTGCTCTCCTCATCTTTCATCATCAGAAAGTGACCTGTCCTCCCTCCCCCTTGCCCTCTCTTCTTTCTGTGTTTCTCCTCTGTCTCCTTTCTTTTCCATTTCTCACTGCTGGAGCAGCTGATTTGTTCTGCTTTTAGAAATCCCATCAGCTACAAAACTCAGAGAATATTTCCAAGTTCACAGTAGCTTCTCTGCATAAAACTAACCAGACCATTGTAAATGGTATTTCCCCATTTGCCAGAGAACATTTCCTACTTGCTAGTGTGCTGGAAGTGCCAGCTGCTTTTTAGCCTTGCTGTACACAAGATTCTATCCTCATTTTACCTCACCTTCTAGAGACAGATATTTTATGCATAAAGAAAACTTAGCTGTCTTACTACAAGTGGGGGTCAAATATCTTGGCAGCAGCAGTGTAACAGAGCCTTATATTCTTCCTTGAATTTAGTTTATTAGATGTACTCTACTACAAATCCTTCTTTCTGTCTGCACATGTAATGTAGCATTTTAAAATATGTGTGTATTTCTCTAAAAGTGCGTTGAAGATTAATCAGCTATTTTATACTTAAATTGCTTAAAAATAAGGCAGTTTTCTTCCTCACTGAATAAAGATTGTGTTAAAATAAGAATTCTCTTGCTTAATTGCAATTTGTGATTGCTCACTTCACTTTTTTCCTTTTCTTTTAGAGGGTGAAAGACTTGATGCTAAAATGAAGAGACTGGAATCAAAATATGCTTCACTACATTTGGTTCCTCTCATTGAAAGACTTGGCACACCCCAGGTAATCTCTCTCATTTGTGTCAGAGGCAATTCAAGAAATTTCTGAGCATTTCAGAAAGCCTGTCCTGATAGTTCTGTCAGAACTTCAACCTGCACATCCAGCTTGTTCACACAAATGATTTTTTATTTAGATCCATGAATTTGGTAAAGCTGTTAAAGCTTAGAAGTTTAAAACATTGGAGACTGGGGCAGAAGTGACATATTTGGGGGAAAATGCTAATTGATATGTACGTTTACCATGGGATACCTCCTGTGGTCCAGCCTGGGAGCTCTTCCTGCAAATCCCACCAAAAGCAATCAGTTTTCTTGTACTCATGTATATATATTTTTAAAACATTTTGTCACTCTTTCAGCCACTTAGTAACTCTTGGAAGATGAGCTGTCATTTGAGTTGAGCTCTCCTGGACACAGTGACCAAAGAGAACATCCTTGAACTGCCTTTGCAGCTTCAGCACTGTTCCCCTTTCTCCCGCTGGGAGGGTGCGTTCATCCTCTGATAACCTTGGCAGTTTTCTAGCGGTTGAGATGTGAATAGTAGAAAGTAAGAGGAGAATGCCCTGAATCAGAGTTCAGACTGCTTTTGTCATCGTAGCTGCTGCAGTTCAGTAGGTGCTGCTGCACTAGGAGAGAGCTGTCTGTGTGATGGCACAAGCTGGGACAAGCAGCATTGCCTCCTCCTGTGGATTTTGTCTGAGCCTGTTGCTGCACCTCTTTGGAACTTTCTCATCTCTAACAGCAGCAGCTGAGGGAGGTGTGCAGGAGAGCACGCAGGAGCTACAGCACACCACTGAACTCTTTGGTTTTGCTTTCTGCCTGCATTCAGATAAAGAATTCTTTAAACTTCCCCGAGACAAAACCAGGACTAGCATCAGCGCAGTTAGTGTTACTCGCTTTAAGCCTGTCTGCTTAAAAGGGATTTTACAATTTTCTCTGAATGTTTTTCCACTGATCTGATTCCCAAGTTAGCAGTGCCTGACCTCACTTAAAGTCAGAAGACATTTCTCCTAGAATAAACCACATGAAACTGAAAAACGTGTTGTATTTATTTTTAAAACAAAATTTTGTGGTGAAGTGGCTTTTACCGGGATTTTACGCTTTGTTTCTCTCCACTTCAGCAAATAGCAATCGCAAGGGAGGGGGACCTGCTGACCAAAGAGCGCCTCTGCTGCGGCCTGTCCATGTTTGAGGTGATCCTGACGAGGATCCGCTCCTTCCTGGACGATCCCATCTGGCGCGGACCCCTGCCCAGCAACGGGGTGATGCACGTGGATGAGTGCGTGGAATTCCATCGCCTCTGGAGCGCCATGCAATTCGTCTACTGCATCCCCGTGGGAACACACGAGTTCACTGTGGAGTACGTGCTGCCAGCCGCCCGCAGTGCCCTGTGGGCAACAGTGCTTGGCTTGTGCAGTCGTGGCAGCGGGGCTGGGACGGAGGCGTCGGTCTGCAGGAGCTTAGCGCAAAACCGGGCAGAAGTGCTGCCATCCCAGCCAGGGGCTGATCATCCAGGAACACAGATACTATTGTATCTGTAGTGAAAATAACCCTCTATTTTAAGTATTGCCAGTGTATAATGAATGATCCTGTGACAAACAGGCCCTAGCACGTGTCTTTCAATAGGGATCGTACCCCTATGGACACCCAGCTTAAATAGAATAGCAGAATATTTGTGCATCTAACTTTAACCAGTATTTCTTCTCTGAATTAAGAGCAGGAATGAGCACTTGGAATTTAACATGATAACGTGAGTTAACCAGGAACTGTTGTTTGTTCTTGGTTTTGTTGCTTTTGAGAATATCCTTATTTTGAAAGTTTCTTGAGCTGTAACATGCTTTTTACTGAGCAATTAGAAAACAGCATAAGACATTTACTTCCTTTCATGCCTGCAGCCTAAGGGAGCACAGTGGTATTGAATTCCCACTTCATTTTCTTTGCAAGCATTGTTTCCACTGAAAATGAAATGTAATGCCACGGGAGTCTAATAGGGAGTAAACGTTTTTGGAGTAATTCTGTTATGTGAAATTAAAGGAGAAGGGGAGTTCTGTTTTTTCATTAAGCATCTATTTGAATTGCTTGTGATATCTCCAATGATAATCAATATACCAGAGCTTTTGCTTTCTAGATGAATGTCTAAGGTACTCATTATTTAGTGCAGTGGCTGATGACAGCGTATTTGCTGTGACTGTGTTTTGAAGATGTAGTTGACACCTGTTCTGTGGTGTTTCCTGTTCCAGGCAGTGCTTTGGGGATGGCTTGCACTGGGCTGGCTGTATGATCATTGTGCTTTTGGGACAGCAGCGGCGCTTTGATGTGTTGGATTTCTGCTACCACCTGTTGAAAGTCCAAAAGCACGACGGCAAAGATGAGGTTATCAAGAATGTGGTGAGTTGAAAACATCTGTATTCGCTGGAATAAAGACAACAACAACTCAGAGCTGTTTGTACTCAGATGCTGCATAGATGTGGCAATCCTTTTTTTAGAATGAATTGCTGAAAATGAGGGCACCAGGATTTTCAGAAACAAAAGATTAAGGCTTTAAGGCTGGAGTTTGAAGACTGGTCAAGCAGAATTCTAATATCACATGATGCCACACAAATATATGAGATTTTGTTAATGCTTTCCATCTCATGTTCATTCCTGTAATGACAAGGCTGCCTTTAAATTGTGCTTCTTTGTACCCAAAGCAGCATTGTCACAAACCAAAATGTGCCTTGGATTTCCACTGGCTTAGCAGTGCAAGGGAAACATTTGTAACATTGCTGGGAAGAGGTGAGGTAACAGCATTTGCTGCTTTTCTGACTAAGGCTTTTCATATCCAAAGCTGATTGCTGTGTCTGTTCTTGTGATGTTTGCAGCCTTTGAAGAAAATGGTCGAGAGAATTCGCAAGTTCCAGATTCTGAATGATGAAATAATTGCTATTTTGGACAAGTATTTGAAGTCTGGAGATGGAGAGAGCACACCCGTGGAACACGTGCGCTGCTTCCAGCCACCAATTCATCAGTCCCTTGCCAGCAACTAGATTCTCACCTAGCAATACTTTTTGCACCTCTTTAGGCTAAAAGTGTGAGAAAAAAGCAAGAAACAAAACCCACATCAACATTTTTAAATACTCTCATCTGCATTTTTCAGTATGCCTGTGCCATTTGAGTGGCACACTGTTTTCTCCAGTCTCCAAGCACAGTAACTGTATACAATCCATACTTATTTTTCTAGACTAAAATTTTATACACTTTGATTAAAAGCCTGTAAGATTTTTGAAATCTCTTTGCATTCCTGTCCCAAGATGACCATTTTAGACTGGAATGGTATAATTTTCCCCTGAAGCTATAGAAATAATGGCTGTGGAGGATAAAAAATGGTTCTGTAGAAAAAATTTTTAGAAATCAATGCTTAATTGTTTGTATTAGAGCCTTAATTGCTTAATTTGCCTTTATTAAAAAAAAAAACACAACAAAACAAAACAAACTCTGCTGGTGCTTTGTGAATTAATTTTCTAGTCAGTTGATTCTTTTTCCTCTTTGCAAAACTATTCTCAGAGATCATTAATTATGGAAATGAAGGCTATTTAAAGTTTGTTTTGAAGTTATTTAACAGGGAGGTGACTGATAGGATTCTGATCTTTTTAAAAGGTGGAAGTTTGATTAGAATGCGGGCTGTTTACTTTTTCCTAATGAGAGCTTCCAACACAGTTTATATTTTGGTTTGCAATACATACCTGTGTACCCAAACACATGTGATGAGGAATTCTTGTTTACAAGGATCTTGACTCCAGTGATCAGGTGTCATCTACCCCAGTACATAAACTCTAATGATGTTAATCATTTTTTATGGAAAATATTTGTTAAATTACATTTGCTGTTCAATGCAAACACTGCATCCGTAAAATTGTAAAACTTTACAACTACAGAAGTTGAATTTTAAAGCAAACTGTTCAGCCAGTAGTAACTCCTGCTTGCTTACTCCAGGATCCTATAAGAACTTGTCAACTGGTTTTGGGATCAGTCCTAACCAGGATGTTGAGATGGCCAGAACAGACACAGAAAGATAATTACATATTTTACCCAGGCTATGCATTTATGGAGATGTTGCTTGGTTAGTGTTCCTAACCTATAGTGTGAAACCAAGAATGCATCCCTTTGAGAACCTGTTTTTCTTCCTTCCCTCCTACTAGTTCATGGTTAGGTTACAGCACATCTTTTCTCCTGGTCAGTTCTTTCCAGGTGCTTCACAGCCATGGAATTGACTCCAACAGTGAGTAGAAATGAGCATCTGACAGAAGAGGTACACAGGAAGTGAGGAATATGGAGGTATTGGAGTGGCAGAGAACTCGATTTTGAGAAAAGCAATTAACTGAAATTTCCTCAGCAAAACAGGATGGTTTTCCAGGCAATCTATCAGCAAGTTTCCACAATCACAGGTTTTCCTAGGACATCTGTGCTAGAGAGCTGCCATTCTGGAGTGGTGTCTGTCATGGTGAGAGTGCACACAAGGCTGCCTGGTGTGTGGGAGACAGAATTCGGAAGCACTTGTGCTTTGTTACATCAGCTTGTTGCAAGGTTTCTTTTAGGTGTTTAACAGATGATTTTCTTTAAGAAACAGTCTTTTAGTCAACAGAAGACTTTTGGTCAGCCAGATGTTTCCCTCTGCTTCCAGCTTCAGTTAAGCAAATGAACAACTTTCCTAATTTGCTGACATCATCATTGGTTTAAAGATGCCTCACATGCCTGAGGCTTTGGCTTGGCACTGGTGCAGAAATGGTTAATTAATAAAGGCTGATTTTTTGTTTAAGAACTATTTAAAAATAACTAATTGTGATGTGAATAATTTCTAATTCTCACTAGTTAACTTTCAGCAGTAAGAGAATTGATCTCTTAATGTCCTAAAACTACTCTTAAATACATAATTTATGATCACTGAGGGGAAAAAAGTTTAAGACAATTGAGATGTTAGTCTTAGGAGACATTTGTTTCCCATTTTTATAATGTAATTTTTTTTTTTTAAAGGATTATAGACTTGATAAGAGCTAAGTGTTCTTTGCCAGGTGTAGCCTCTCCTACCTAGAAGGAAAAATGCAGCAGGGTGCACGAAAGGTGTAACTTTTTAATTTCCTATTAGTTCTTACCAAAAACCTTTTTTTGCCTACCCAAGGAAGGCAGCAGAATTCGTAACAGGTTTTATTCTGTCCTAGGAAAAATCTTAATTTCTTTTAAACACTAAACACTAAACCTGACAACATCCAGCAGTATTAGTCTCTGTCCTGAGTATTTCCAACTTTCACATACATGGTAGAAAGTTCTTACAAAACCCTTTTCCCTCATTTTTATTTTCTGCCTTTACAAAGGTGAATTACCACCTACCTGCCTCACCCCTCACCCTTTTTTTTTTAAGCAGTGTCATTAATGTTTCGGTTTTTTGGCTCCTTTTGAAAAACTCAGTGTCACAGCCAGTGCCTGCATTGCTGCAAACAGAATAGCAATTCTGTGAGTTCAAGCTGTAACATCAGGAACACAGAGCAGGTCTGCAGAGCCAGGGCAGCATGGTGCAGCACAGACAGAACTTGACTTCTGTTACAGAAGAGGGAACAGCTTCTTTGGCTACTGGTAATGATTCAGATCCTTCTTTCTGCATAAATTGTCATGGCAGGGGTTACCTGCCCTGCTATCCCCACAGAGCACGAGCTCCTGCCTTCCTGTTTCTGCCAGCCAGTTACTCTGATTTGCTCAAATTGGGGGGTTTTGATGCAAATCCAGCAAGTTTGCATACAGCTTTACCTAAGCAGTTGTTTCAAAGGATCAGTTGTGCTTGGTTGTAGCCTTCCCTTTTCTCTTTTACAAACTAGGACAAGAGTAGGTGCTGCAGCTCCTGTTCAAGAGGGTCACAGTCACTCCATGGTCAGTCAGGGCACAAGTACAAAGGATCCAGGTTCGCTTCAACATTTTTACCACCAATGCAGAAATAAAGCCATTTATTTTTGATAAAATTGTAATTAGTGCAATACATCTTAAAAACAGAAGAATGAAAGGAAAGTATTTACACATAACTTAAGCAACAAAACCAATTGTGGTCTGAGGTCATTTTAGTACTTTTTAAAGTAAAAATAAGGCAAATAAAAAAAACATTTCAGTGTTCTTATCCAAACTAATCAAACTCAAAAATTAACGATTGTCTACATATACCGTTAAAAAGTACATGAATTTCCAGACAAGCTCAGACATTTCACAGCAGAAAAAAATAATCCAGGGTTACAGAATTGTTCTTTTCTTAAGTAACACGTAGATATTTTCAGAAGGCTGACAGACTTCCATTTCTCCTGGCTGAGAGACTCTCAGTGGATTGCATTTCACCTAGGCAGGCAGAACTTTCTTCATCATCATTAAAGCTGTCATATGTGCTCAGCAGAGTGCCATTTGCTGCTCTATCATCCTTCCTCAGAGAGAGGGGCAGGTTTGCTAGGGTGAAGTTAACATCTTTGAAGGCATGCAATAAAAAGATCCCCACAATAATAGTCAGGAAGCCACTGAGGGTGCCGATAATGTCATCAGCCGCCATGTGTTGCCATTCCTTGAAAAGGATGGCAGAACAAGTTAAAACAGATGTTGTAAAGATTACATAATATATTGGAGTCACTATTGAAGTGTTGAATATATCCAGAGCCCTGTTTAAATAGTTGATCTGCGTGCTCACACAGACAGTAAGGCTTAGCAGCAGAATCCAAGACAAGGGATGTTTCAGCACTGGTTTTCCTGCAAAAAGTTCCTTTATAGCGATGCCCAGACCTTTGACACAGGAGACTGACAAGGCTCCAATGACAGAGCAAATCGTTATGTACACGAGAATGTTGGTCTGTCCATGGCGAGGTCCCACCACACATATTAGAATTAAAGACACAATGACAACGAGTGTTGCAAAGACCACAAAACCTGTGGTTGGGGAAAAAAAAAAAACCTTGTTATTTATAGACACTAATGGACACACTTGGTACTTACAGACTCTATTTATCCGAAGCAGGGATATTTAGCTTAGGGGTGCAGGGAAAACACTCATGAACAATGGGAGTGACTCAGCTTAAACAGAACAGTTCAGGATGTTTCTCATGATTCTTCCAACATCACAGTCTAGATGATTTTAGAGTGAGATACAAAACAAAGGATGTACCTCAGGCATGCTGTATTACCTTTACCAGTCCACTGGCAAGACTGCTACAGGATTAGATTGCTCAACTGCCTTATACCCAGATTCCCTGAGGTGTAGATGCCTGTGGACACAGGCCTGAGTCTGAACTGAGTCTTTTTTAGGAGATACAGTTTGGCAGGTGGCTGTATTCATCAGCAGGTTTCCAAGGATCAGGTCATTCATTAAGAACAAATGTTTAATCTCTGTGCTGGCTGTTTCCTCACGTTTATGATGAGAATTGCCTCTGTATAAACAGTACTTTGCAGATGGGCATTTGTGAGTACCTCATCTTCCACGTAGGCAGCTCATCTGTAGGACTTTACTTCTCAGCAGACACCACAACACCAACCATTTCATTGTAAGGACAGCTCAAAGTTGTGCTTTGAGATGACACAATTCAATCAAAATTTACAGAAGTTTTGTTTATCCACCTGCTGCATTTGTTTAAACAGTCATCTCAGTGGTTGCCATCCAGGCACTTTATTCAAGGCCAGACAAGTTCATTGCCATCATGCAAAGTTCCCTATGGAAATATGCTAAAAAGAATTCAAATCTCTGCTTCATTTGGACAACATGTCTACATGAATCAGACACAGGCCATCTTCCTGGAACTTGAAAGCAGCAGTAATGAAACTATAAAATGCAGAAAGGATGGGCTGTGTACATATCAAGCTAGCATTTTTCTTACCTGGATCACCTAATTTGTGGGACATTTCATCCAAAGTTTCTACTTCTTCCTCTTGTGGGGCATGAATTACCATCACAGTTGATCCCAGTATACTTAACAAACATCCTATTTTTCCATGTAAATTAAGTTTTTCATTTAAAAAGAAGGATGACAGAATGGCACTAAGAAAAAAAAAGGCACCAACAAACATGGGATTAGTAATATTCATTTGCTCATGAAGTTACAGGTTGTTCTGACTGTACAAGTCACTTGCATACACAATCTGGAGTTTAAAAATAGCTATTTTCTATCTTGAGATACTGTTGTGGACACAACTACCTGTTATTATTTGGCATCTCTGCCCAGAACCCCTGTTTTTATGCTGCCTGCCAAAAAATGCTATGTCTAAGAACCTGCAAAAATAATTTTAGAAAGACAAAAAATCTTTACTTAGGAATTAAAATACTGCTCTACTGCGATCACCATGTTTTTGAAACGCAAAAGACAGTAGCTTTTCAGAGATGGATGTGTAGATGCATTGCTATAACCCTTTTATATCACAGCCACTACGTATTTGGAGAAAACTAAAAGTTACTCCTGATATTTATAAGCACTTTTTTGTGAAGAACAAAACCCATTAGAGCAAAGTTCAGTGATATATTTCTAAAGAAAAGTTTTACTTTTCTCTCTCAAGTCTCAAACACTGCTTTCTGTTTGTGTTTCTTACCTTACAAGAACACTGAGAGCTCCTAGAGGAGTCACTAACGTAGCTGGTGCAAAAGCATAGGCAGCAAAGTTTGCTACTTCTCCAGCTCCCACTGCAGAGGAACAGGAATTAAAACCCAGGAGTTAGGCTGTCTCATGCAACAAACCTCTAATCCAGGGCAAGTGTTCATGTAGACACAAAACATGCAGCAAGGGAACAACGGCAAATTCTAATGATAGCATTCAGCTAACAGTACTAGCAGAACACACCCCTGCCCCTCTTCCCCACTATTAAATTTTAAAAGCAGGCTGTGGAACTACAACAGGTATTAGAATGAATTCTACCAAATTAGAAGGTGTTTTATTTTAGTGTCTGTGCTGTGGCTGCCCAGCCTGCCAGCTTGACTCACAAAGTTCTGCACGGAGAAATCCGCAATAGCAGGATAGAGCACAGCACATGGAGTAAGCCATAGCTACCTGAATACAGCCAGTGAGTTGAGAGTTCAAGCAAGGAAAAAATTCAGAAAACAGGCATAATCCCAAAATATGCTTCAAGAAATCCTACATATCTAAGCACTACTCTGCTAAGCCAAAAACCAGAATGCATATGGGTAGCAAAGACATACAAAACCAATGTCTGCCTGGTACCACAGCACAAAGAGGACAGTTACCTTAAAGGAACAACTACTGGTGTGAGAGAAGTTATATTAAAATCATTGTAACTGCATCCATCAAATCACCAGGTAACATTACCATGTATTGCAGAATCCCAATCTTGTTCTCTTTCTTGTAACCATGCTGCCATATGTGGCATAGTTATTTACTAAAATTATATAAGGCAGATTGTATTTTTGACATTTAGACGAATAATTTTTGATACTTACTTGAAAGAAGTCCAGCCCACCACAGCCATTCCTTAAGGTATGCATGACCACCTTGACCTAAAATTCGAAGAACATTGGCTATTCCACTAAAAACATCGATGCCCTGTCACTAATAACACTGCCATGACATAAAATAATTTTTGCCCTTAAAAGCATGAGCAGCCTTTTGATGCCTAGGCTCTCTGGGTAGAAGGGATGAAATCAATGCATCTTTAATTTCTGATGTGCCTGTGCCTCCTACAGCCTACTTTGATAACCAGTTATTTTATTTCTTTTGTATTTGAAATGGCATTGATGATCATATCTGCATTACCCTAAGAAACAGGTCTTTCAAATCACTGAGATTACATGAAAAGCCAAGTTATGTGTCCCTTACTAAGACTGCTGCTCTGCAGAAATTGTGCATGGTTTCTGTGTGGTTGATTACATGTGCAAACATCACATTTTCTCATTCCAAACCAGAGCGCATGAATTATGTATCTCAAGATCAACCACATTTTAGAAGCAAAGATGACAGGTACTGAATAAAAATATTCAGAGTCAATCTTCTGAATCATCTGAGGATGCTGCAAATATCCTACCTAAATCTATCTTCTTTCAATTGGCTCTTGTCCTGTCAATACAGGCCCTGGTAAAAACAAAACCAAACAAAACTAATCTCTCTGTCTTTTTTATAAGCCCCCTTTAGGTACTGGAAAGTGCTATAAGGTGTAACCAAGACCCTTTTCTTCTCTAAATTGAACAATCCCAACTCTATCAGCCTATCCTCAGCAATGTTCTGTCCCTTTGATCATTCTCATGGCCCTTCTCTAGACTTGCTCCAAGAGGTCCATGTCCTTCCCATGCTGGGGATCCTGGAGCTGGATGCAGCACTGCAGGTGGGGTCTCACCACAGCAGAGGAGAGGGGCACAATCCCCTCCCTGGCCCTGCAGGTCACATCTGATTTGGACACGTTTGGCTTCCTGGGCTGTGAGGTTTGCACAGACCCACTCCTCAAGCCCATCCAGGCCTCTCTGGATGACACTTCCTTTGCTCTAGAGCATCAACTGCCCCCCTCAGCTCAGTGTGATCCACAAACCCATTGCCACTGAGTCAACCCCACTGTCTGTATCACTGATGAGGGTTTTTAATAGCATTGCTTCCAGGATGAACCCTTGAGGCACACTACTCATCACTCTGCTACTACAGGTGATTTTTAGCTTTCTAAAACAAATCTCCTGACACCCAAACACGGTTAACACTCTCTTAAATTCACTCATTCAGAAGCACAGATGTAGTTAAGAGTGCTGCTTGCAAGTTCAATTTGCAAGTAAAATTTAGACTTAACTGACATACAAAGGAATCCTTTGACAAGTGTCCCCAGAGGGGATTACATATGCATTAAACAGCATGTGTCACACACAGAGTTAAGGGTATCTGACACCAGAGGAAAAAAAACACCAGCTCTATGTCCATATACATGTAACAAAACCCCCAAAAAGTCAAAACAATATAATTAGGTTAATGAACTAATGAACAGAAGTAATCTGTTAAACAGCAAAATCTAATCATCAGCAATTTATTAAAAGATGCATGGATTTACCTGCTCTCATGGAGCCTTTCCTGGCTAACCGGAGGAGACCTTTCTTTTTCAGGATGAAACTCCCTCCAATGAAAATGCTGGAACTCATAGCCAACACCAGACCAATACAGAAGTCATACTTCCCACGAGTTTGGCTCATCTCGTAAACTACTGAACACTGTCACATTGATCAAGGAGGAGTAGAACTTCTGTTACTCAACAAAAAATGATGCAACACTGAAATATGAGCAAAATCAACACATTAGAATTAAGAAGTGGCCTCTGCTAAGAGTGATTAACAACAAAAAAAAAAAAAAAAAAAGGCAATATGAAGCAAGTGTAAACTGGCACTAAGGATGAGTAACTAACAAGTTTGAACACAGAGAAGGAAGGGTTTCTGACCTGGCATATAAAAGCTGAAACTCAAACAAACAAAAACTCTTTGAGAAACTTTAGGGAAATTTTACAAATATGTCATTTATTTTTCTTTTCATTGAGTATGCAAATCTGTGTCTGGCACACCATGTAACTGATGATATTGGTCAAAAAATTACTTACATTGAAATCAGTCTGTAAAAGAGTTTGAGAACAGTAGCAGCATTTCTTCCATATAAACTCCCTAGAAAAATGAAAGAGAATATTAGAAGGATGTTTAATCATATAGTCATCTTCACAATACAAACAAACCTCACATGCATGCAGAGGCAATTACTCTTTGACAGGAAAATCTGGCAAGAAATAAGGCCTTTGTTAATTTATTTTACACAGTTTCCAATACTTGTATGAAGCACCTTTCAAAGCACCTTTCCCTTTATTTTTATGCTTTCAACTTTGATTAATTTGTTATACCTCTAGGAAAACCTAACAGAGAGCTACTGGCAGGTTAACATTAAAACTGAACACAGGCCCTCTTACTTGCATCCAGTTAGGCTGTGAAAAAGTAGAGGAAAACAATAAGCACTCAACATAGCATTGCTCTAAATGGTGTACAAACCACAGTTCAAAATTCTCAAATCTATTTCTCTTAATCCTGGCACAGTAATTTTTAATACTTATCTTGTAGGAGAAACTAAGTAAACGATCTACAACAAAGTGCTTTCACTTTCTAGAAACATTTAAAAATAAACTAGATTCTTTCATGGTACAAAACCACCTATGAAACAAAACCAAGGAAGACAAATCATCAGTGCATGAGACAGACCAAATCCAGCCACCTCACCAACTGCATAAAATATCATCCTGGTTTTGAATTCAAACAAGATCTTCAGTCCCTTGAAGAAGTTTTTAATGCAAGGAAAAGACATAAGATTTTTGCAACTGTTCTCTCCACCATCTGTTCTAGCAGGTGTAAGCTCAGGTGATTGAGCTAAGAATGTTCTTCCAACTCCAGCTAGTGCAAAATGTGACAGTGGTGCAGCATCACATGGGGGAGGAGGGGCTGGTTTTGCTAAGCCTTATACTTTACCCGTTTTTTCAACAGTTGCTACTTTAGCTATATTATTAATGGGATTATTTTTATTGGTGTAGCTTTTTACTAAAGGAGAATTCTCTATATTGGCAAAGCCACTTTTTTTTTTCCTTCTCTCCCTACCTTGCATACCTTCCCCTACAATGACAGAGGAAAAGAGCATCAGTTAGTCCCATGCTGACACCTTGAACCCGCTGCATTCCAGAAACAAGGAGTAGCACAGGCTGCTTTTCTTTGCAGCAGAGGAAGAATTTGATTGCAGAAGAACGAGGAAACTTGTGTACTCACAGCTAATTTTAGGAATTTAGACTTGAAAAGGATGCTACACTTCAAAACTAGTATTTCTACTTTTACCTATGTCCCAAATACACTGAAGTGCTTTGTTAACCTTGTAAATAACTCAAATTGCAATCACTTAAATTACGTAATTCTGATAAATTACAGCTAGCTCTTCCCATCAAGTTTATTTGTCCCCACAGACATAGCCAGTCCCATTTCTGTTGGGTTGGGCTGCCTTATTTCCACCTAAGGTTTATTCAGGTGCCTACAGTTCCAGACAAATGTCACACAGTCATGGTGGCCCCAGCTTCTCTCTGAAGAGATCTGATTCCCTCTGCATACAGCACAGATATAATTTGCATGTGTAGAACTGACATGTGCAAGGTCAAATCAGTACCAGGCACTGGAAGTTTTACATTTTAGGAATTCAGGATTTTAATTCTAACGCTAAGACTTAATAAAAGAAAACTAATGCATGCTCATAAATGTAATCAAGAAAATTATCTATGGGCACGAGAAAAGAAAATGCCACAAAATGAGCAGTTTCTTAAATAAATAACTCCTCTGATGTGTCTGCCTTGGGATATGCCAAAGCTGTTGCATTCCAGCAGCCAGGGCCACCACTAGGTTATAAACAGAGAAAAGCCAGAAAATGTAGGAGTTAAATAAAGCTGGAAGTCGTGCAGTTCTGCAAAGGTTCTTGAATCAAGTTCACAGCTGATTTTAACACATAGAACACTTCATCCACTCAAGACCAGCAGTGTCATGGAGAAGTACTAGTTTCCTGCTCTGATTTCAGAATAGCAATGAAAGGCTGAGACTCTCCTATTCACAGAAGCTACAACATCTACCATGCCTCCAAGAGCCACTCCTGAATGAACTGCCTGTGGATCTGCTGGTGTCATGAGTCATAACTCTCAGTGCACAACAGTGCAATGACCGACCACGCAGGAACCGGGTTTGAAGGTTATCAGAGAGGGAGGGATGGAGGAACTCAGAATGCAAAAAAAAAAACCAAACAACCACCCTGTGGGAGATAAGCAAATCCAGATTAGCCACAAGGTTTTTTTGCCTATTTTCAACATGTAACCAAGTGCACCACAATTGCTAGCAAGATACAGACTCTCTGATCTAAAACACAGGATAACACTTCGTTGCCTCTTTGCTCAGAAGTAGTTTTCTCTCAAAAGCAGCACAAACACAGTGCTCAACAAGTGTTACATTTACTGTAGCAAATGAGCTCTCTAAATATCCAGAAACATTTAAAGTTGTGTAATGAGAAGTAATACTCTACATTTAAAAGCAGATAAGCATAAGTAAGAATGTGGGAGTTACCAGCCAAAGAAAATTAATATCACTTCCATGAGCTGTACATAGTATGGAAGCAATAATTATGGCTGGGAAGGGCAGACATGGTGTATTGTTCTAACTTTGCTTACTTGGCCAAAGCTCTCTAGAGTTTAGTGGAAAGTCTTAAAAGACTTACAAGAAATAATCTAAATATATGCTAATTTATTTAAATTCAAGGATCTTTTCTAAAACTTGCTCTTTTCAACTATGATCAGGATGATGTCATTAAGCAAAAAAATGACAGGCCATTTACTTCAGCCCTTTGCCATGTACTAATAATTCACTGCTGCTCCTCATTACAGGTAATTCAGCCAAGCTTCTCCCACCAAACACTTGCAAAGGAAACTTTACAAACACAGCAGTCATGCTTTGATGTCATTAGGCACTCTCATTACCTGATCATCTTCACTTGCACTACCAAATCCCGTTGCTGGAAAAAGATACAAGTCCCTTTATCTTTGCATCCACATGTCAACGTTACTCTGCAGGTTATGTGCTTGGCACCTCCTGCTGTGCCACCCTCTGGGTTCTTTCCCAGAAGCTTTTTTTAAGTGCAATTTCCAAAGCTGCATACAGTACTTTAGCTTCAGTTATTATCACTTCTACAATACTGTGGTAGACTGTATTTCTTTTTAAACATCCAGATCAGGTGTGTTTTTCAGCCCTTTTTCTGCAGTCATCTACTGTTGATTCATTTTCAACTTCTCTACTAGTATAACTTCCTGCACTTGTAGAGCAAATTATTCCTGCCTGGGTGTATTATCTTCCATTTACTCCTATTAAAAACTTCTCCTTTTTAGAAGTTTCCTGAAAACATTCAACCAAGACTACATACTGGCAATCCTTTCCTGCCCAATGTTATTGATTATTTCTTTGTCTTTTGAGCCAGATCAATAACATTAAACAGCCAAAGATCCAGACATAATGGAAGATTTTTAAACAAAAGCCTTCTTTGGCAAGACAATAATACTCTAGGTACAGCCATTCTGCATCTTTTGAACTGTTCTGTGGTATTTTACTGTCAATTCTGCTTATTTACAAGAGCTCCATGAGAAGTTTTATGTTTCTAACATTGGAATTAAGCACCTGTTTAATGCCCTTTTAGCCATAAAGCTTGTCATGGAAGAAAAAGGTGTTGAATCAACAAGTTGCTTTAACAAATACACATTGACTATTATGTGTCATGTTGGCTATTATGTGTTCCCTTATTCATTTCCCCAAGCACAGAACTACATGAAACAAACATTCCCTAGCAAAACAGAAATCCAAATGTTCAGTGATGAGCCTGCAGAAGGCTCATTATACATACCAATTTTCTTCCAAGATCCAGAGGCATTCACTTCTTAAGTATTTTGAAGTTAGGTTTCTAAAACAGAAGTTAAAAGTAACATTAATTGGCATGTTAAGAATTTGGCAAAAAATTATGTCCATTATTTAAAGCCAATTTAATTTTCATGCACGACACACAACACTTTACAATGTCCATCTATGCTTTAAAAGGGAAGAGGATTTTTGTTTTAGAAACACTTGAATAACAAATTAGTGTGATTTTAGATTTGATCTTTCTAAGATACATCTTGCCTGACACCGTAGTTATTTCATCTCTTTGCTTTTCACTTAACAAATTGAAGAAACTAACCTGTGATCTAAGTCATTCTTAGTAAGGTAATAAATTGAACAGAAATACTTCCCTAATTCTTTCATTTTCCCTTAACTATAGTGTTAAGGCCCCTTTATTGCAAGATAACTAACATCAAGTTTAAATTATTGGCTTTGGTATAGTGAGTTTTCAGAGGATGTTTATATAGAATCATAGAACACGCTGAGTTGAAAGAGACCCACAAGGATCATCAAGTCCAGCTCCTGGCCCTGCAAAGGACAGCCCCAAGAAACCCGCCGTGTGCCTGAACACACACAGGTTTAAACTCTCTCAGGCTGATGCTCTGACCACTGCCCTGGGGAGCCTGTTCCAGTGCCAACTACCCTCTGGGTGAGGAACATTTTCCTAATACCCAGCCTAAACCTTTCCTGATACAGCTTCAGGCTATTCCCTCGGGTCCTATCACTGGTCATCAGAGAGAAGAGATCAGTGCCTGCCCCTCTGCTTCCCCACATCAGGAACCTGGGGACCATGGTGAGGTCTCCCCTCAGTCTCCTCTTCTTCAGGTTGAAGAGACCAAGTGCCCTCAGCAGCTCCTCATCCAGCTTCCCCTCTACCCCCTTCACCACCTTTGCAGGTCTCCTTTGGATATACAGAATGTTAGGGCAGTGAGGAGTATGAACACAAAAATATTCTTAGTAAGATTACTAAAACTCCCCAAATGTGCCTAATGATTAAATCCAAGCCTTCCTCTGTCATGTTCCATCCGCTCACAAAACGTATCTGTTAAACATGGGTATAGAGAGAACATTGAAGGACAGACAAAACAGAATATCAGGATAAAAGAGTTCAAACCCCAGTCACATGCACCTTTAAAGGGCCAAGACAGGTGCACACAGCACCCACAGATTCTGTATACACTGTTTAGGAAAGAATACATTCAACTTCATAGTTGAATGCCCCAGTATAGGATACAGTTTTCCGGCTCAGTCAAAGTTAAAGACTGCCCAAACTTATACATAATTAATTATATATTACACATAGACAAGCTAAAATCATACTTATGTTATATATATGCATATATAAAATGTTAGAGGCACTATCACGTGCTCAGAAAGCAAAACATACCTAACTATCCTAAAGTTGTCTACTTTAAAAGGTTTAGATAAACTATGGGGAAAATTAATTCTTTACAGCAGATTTCTATATATAAAGCAAAACCAACAAGCACTCCATTTTATGAACCTAGGAGGAAACAAAAAAAAGCCACATTAGAAACCTATTCTTTGCATGAGCTACTTGTAGTTATTCTATTAAAAATTACCTTTAATTCAAACATTTTTCATATAAAGCTAAAAAGTGTCTTCAGTAAAACAGTGTTATTCATTAACTGAATACAAACTCCAGACAGTGCTTTGTAACTGATACTGCATTGACTGTTCTCATGGAAAGTTATCAAAATAGACTCAAGATAAGACTTGCCTCATCTCTGCTGCACTTGGCACATGAGTTCCACTCTCGTGGGAGGAAAAACCAGCACAGGGTCACTGAAGTTGCCCCTCTGGTACTTAATATGGGCAGTTTCAAATTATAGATAATTCAGGAAGTTAAAGTCCAATCTAGACATTAGTCATGGCTACTCTTTTGGCACGACTCATAACCTGTTACAACCTGCTTTCTTGTCATCAGGATTTCATCATGACAATTAGGTACTTTAACAAAAGCAGAACTAGTGTGACACTGAATTCTAAATACAATGATACCAACAAAACCTTATGGAATAATTTTCTATCGATGAAGCTTGTTACCTTCCAGGGGGAAAACCCATCACTGTATACAATGAGGCACATCAAAGGCATTAAGATAGAACCATAATGACTTATATTTATCATATTTTCAGTACAAACAATGTTAAAGACATTGTAGCAAAACAGAGAAAGTTGACTGCTTGAAAAAAAAAGGGGGGAAAAAAACAGGAACAAAGGAGTTAGATCCAGGCAACACCTTCACAGTGTATGAATGAATAAAAATCCTCAGAATCATTCTGAATCACAGAATCAACTAGGCTGGAAAAGATATGTGAGACGAAATCACATCCGTGACCCAACCACCATGTCAACAGACCTTGGCACTGAGTACCACATCCAGTCTTTTCTTAAACAGCTCCAAGGACAGTGACTCCACCAGGCACCTCCCTCGTCAGCCCATTCCAACATCTCATCACCCTGTCTATGAAGAAATTCCTCCTACTGTCGAACCTACGACTCCGCTGGACAGCTTAAGACTACAATGAACTGCAATGCAAATCTACGATTACTTTCTCCACGTTAAAATGATGCTCTGAAGTTTTGCTGAAGGTGCTTTGGAACCAGGCTGTACAACCCTCAACCTGGGATAATTCAACCCTGGACCAAACCGAAGATAAACCGGTTTAGCTCCCTGGTTAACCACACGCACACGCCAATACGGGGCACAGCGGCGCCGGAGCACGGGCAGACCCCGCACACTGTACCTGGACACCTCTGCCCGGTGGGAGAACCCCGCAAACAGCCCGATTTACAGCTTGCCAGCTCGGCCTGCTCAGACCAAACCACAAGTTTCCCAGTACCGAGAAACCCCCCTTGGGCTTGCACGGCCAGACTCAAGGCCCGGAGCCCCAGCGCCCCCCGGCCCGCTGGCTCCTCACCCGCAGCGCCCGGCACGGAGGGCCTCGCTCCGAGCGCTCCGCGGAGGGAGCCCCGCCTCCCCCCGCCCCCGAGGGCCGGCCAGGCCCCCTGCCCGCCTCCCCCGCCCTTACCTGCGGTCTCGGCCCCTCTCACATCCCCGCCTGGAGCGGCGAACTAAGAGGAGACGGGGGCGGGGGAGGCCGGAGCGGGCGGCGGGAGGGGCCGGTGCCCGTCCGCTCCAGCGCCATGAGGGGACGGGAGGGACCGGCAGCAGCAGCGCAATACGAGGCGGTATCCCGAGCCCGTCCACCCACTTCGCTCCGCGGTTCCGGCAGCGGCCGCCGGAAGGGGCGCGGCCCGGCCCCGAGCCCCGCCCGCCGCGGGTCACATTGCCCTTCCCGCAGCCCCGCCTTCCCCCGGGCTGGCGGCCGGCACGCTCCCCTCGCTCGCCCGGCAGCCGCGGTAAGTCACTCCCGCCTGCCGCCCCGGGCGGGCGCCCCTGCCAGCATCTGCGCTGCGCAGATTTTACACTCCTTACAGAAAATCGCAGAATGGTTTGGGTCGGAAGGGGACCTTGAAGATCACGCAGTTTCAGCTCACCCTGCCGTGGAGAGGGACACCTTCGACTGGACCAGCTCGCTCAAAGCCCCATCCAGCGTGGCCTTGACCACTTCCAGAGATGAGACATCCACAACTTCTCTGGGCAACCTGTTTCAGCCCCTCCTCACCCTCAAAGTATGGATTTTTTTCCTAGTATCTAATCGAAAACATACCTTCTGTCACTTCGGTACCATTCCCCCCTGCCCTGTCATTACACAGTCTTGCCCCGTCTTTCCTGTAAGTTTCCTTCAGGTACTGGAAACCTGCACTTAAATCACCCCGAAACCTTCTCTTTTGCAGGCTGAAATAAACACAAGCTGTTTGCCCTAAGGGAGAGAGACATTTTACTGTGCCAGGTAAAGGGAACGGTTAATGAATTGATTTAATCCGGGTCACTCACTCTCAGCACCTGCTTTACCCAAACTACTTTAATCTCACACAAAGTAAATGGATAAATACAGCTGGACCAATATTTGTCCTCAGCACACAGCAAGGAGTCTTTGAAGCAGTCATAACAAGCATCAGGCTCAGAGCTTGTTCTCTGGTTTCTTCAGGATTATCTCTGAGAATGCTTTACACAGCTGCCTCGTGACATTACGTCTGAACAACCAATACTGCCAAAATACCTGTGGTAGCTCCACATGGAAGATGCAGCTCTGCCTCTTTAAACTCAAGACAGTTTTGTCACATCCCTTAGTGACAGCAGTTCCTATCTTTTTAGTCTGCTCAGGATTTGTGTTGACATTATCCCAGTCTGCATAAGCAGCTGCTTCGTTTTTGCTACAGCTGGGAAGACCTGGAAACAAAACCAATCTTGGCTTTCCCTTGCAGGATACCCATAAGAAAACCACTCATAATGTTACCCACTGTGTTATAGCTCAAAAATAGTCCCTCACTCTGTCACAAAAATTAAATTTCTACACCACTGAGAGCACATGGATAAATATTAGGCCAGTTTTATTCTCTAAGGCAACATTCCATTCCCCAATATAAAACTAATCTAGTATTCTTGACATGAACTTTCCACTTACAAAATAATGTTATATGTGTGTGTGTGTTTAAGATGAAAAAGCTGCTAAGCAATTTACAGTCATTACCTAAGTACTGACACTGTAGGACACTGGCTTTTCTATGTTTTACCAAAATACCAAAACTGTGAAGTCTTTGAAAAAGTTAATAGCTGGTGAAAATGGTTTCTCAAATGGATTAAAAAAAACTTGTACCACCTAAACCAGTAGAGTATAAACAGAAGCATCTAAGTACTGATAGCTAAGTTCAAAGTTTAAAGGAGCTAAATAACTTCATGTGCCTGTGATCATGCCAAAAGCTGATCATGTGTGTGTACATATTCCTGAGTTAAGAGTAATGTCCAAAGCAAGTCAATTTAGTCTTCCCTTTCTACTCACGTCTCCCTCTGCTCTCTTCCCTTCAAAAACACCTTTCAACCAAGCTAAAACAATAATGAATAAATACCTGAAAATATTAACTGGACTCCTCTAAGCTTCTGGAACTTCAGTTGTTCTGTTAATCCCCTCTCTTGTGTTTTTTTCAGCTGCTAGTTCTGCTTAACATACATACATCTGCTCAAAGTACGAATTCAAGTGCTTTCAATTTGGCACAAAATTTGGTATAGTAAATATTTATTTCAAAGCCAAGGGTTGTGCTCAGTAATGGAAAATACTCAAACTATCTCAGAGTAATTTACAACAGCATAGTATTTCAGGCATGTTTGCTGAGTATCTGGCAAGATCTCCAAGCATGAGAATGGTGGTAACCTGTCTGATTTAACCTGTTCTCATAGGGCAATCCAGGTGCACAAACCATCCTTGTGATCAAGGAATTTCATGAGAGCAGGGAATGTAGGTCCCTTTGCATGGCTATGGACAGGATTTTTTAGGGCTTATTATCTACTATGTGTATAAACATCTTGTAAAGTGTAAAAGGGCAAAGAGCAAAAATACACCTGTACAACCTGAGGAAGCTCTAACAGGGTCTCTGGTGACCACTTCCATGCTGTGTTTTGTGAAGACAGCTGAGCAGAACAAAGAAACCACACCTGGGAGTCTACTTGTATAACATCTGCAGTGTCACAAGGAACTTAAGGGACACCGCTTAGGATTTAAGTTTGTAGAACAAACCTCACAAAAATCAACTCAGGATTTTTTTTTTTGACAGAATGAGATTTTTGTCTTTAATGCTGTTCCAATATGAACTGCATCACTGAGATAAATATATGAACTGTGCTGCTGAGATAAATATGCTTAGGATTGATTATGTCCCAGACTTTCAACAATACCAGTGGTGTAAATGGCACATTTGCCTTTACCACAATGCTGCTGCCTTAGAGGCCTAGCTCCTGAGATGCACAAGACAAGAACAGATAGCTGAATTTTCTTGCTAACAACATACAGACTCTTTATCCTACCTAATTAAAAATCAGAGATGCTGCAGAAGTGAAAGCCTTTCGAGGTTTCTGGTCTATCTTTGTACATTGCGTAAATATCATCAATACCTTTAAAATAAAATTGCAATAAAAAATCCATACCTATCTTTTCCACTGCATACATTTAATATTATTGAGGAGATAGTTTCCTTGTTTAAAGACAACTTTGAATTTTGACTGGCAATAATATCAATGCATCCCCTAAAACACAAATGCACAGAATGAAGCAGTTCTTAATCATAAATCCCACCATTAAAAAAAACCCAGCCAAGCAATATCTAACGCATACACACACACAGACTCTAAATTATGTATTTGCCAGTACCTGATACGAAGGGCTAGGAATTTCAGGTGAAGGATGAGATGGGCAGTCACTGTAATTTTCCAAGCAATTCTTTCTACAGAGAGCTATTATGACAGACAGTAAATTAGACTGGTGACACTTCTTTACAGCTGTTGCCACTCGATGCACACCCAGCTGTGGAGTAGTAAATCTTGAAATAGAAGCTTTAGCAAGTAACCAATGTACAGCAATGCAGGAACAGAGCACATGTTAACCCTGAATACACACTTTGAGGTGACTCAAGCCCCAGCAAACATTTCTGCCAGAGAAGACTTCATTCTACCTGTGAGCAAATGTCAGTCCAATAAAGACATTGAGTACAGCCTGCTGGTAGATTCTGGAATAGGGCAACTGAGCCCTTTGTAGGCCAACTGATCTGTACCCATGCAAGAACCTGCTGTTCTGATTGAAAGCAAAGCTACTATTTTACGAAAGAGTAATGGAAATAGTTTAGACTTATGAATTGGAATTAGGCAAGCTAATTCAAATAAATTTCCAGTAATTCCAGTAATGCAGTGTGTGGGAAACTTGATTTCCCCCAACCCCATTTGCTAAAAACGAGTCACAAAACAAGCATTGAGCTAGAAATAAATTTATTTTAAAACAATACAGGTTAATAAATAGATTAGTTATCAGAAAACTTAATAAATAGCCTCTTATAATTTACACAAGGCAAATACAACATGCCTATAACTATTTTTTAAAAAGCAAAGAGAGTAAGCTTGACTTGTAAGCCATTAACAAATCTATATATACATTATTTGGAAGCTAATAAAATAAACCGTTTTTACGTAATCTGTAGTAACTATATTGCAAGAGCATTGAAGCAACCAAACCTGACATATTTTTGTTGCCAACTACCTTTTCCCTATATCCCATTAGAACTACTTTTTACATTCCAAGAAAAAAAGGGAAAAAAACCCAAAACAAAACAAAAAAAAAAACAACAAAAAAAAAAAACCCAAAGAGAAAGTGCCACAGTTTAAAAAAAAAATACTTAAAAATACCCCCTTTGTGTAATATTTTCCAATATTTTCCATTCTACAGAGCAACTGTCTGGGGAGGGATGTGGACATGGAAGGACCCAACACAACTACAAACTAATAAAGAAACCCCACACTTATGTGCAGCTTTTAAAAAGAAATTTCTTAATCCGTAACATTTCAACATTGCTGTTTGATACACTTGGGCACTAGTAATGATAACTGTTGACAACAATGGTGCCTGACACAGCACACATTAAAATTCTGAATTCCGTAAGCCCACAGATAGCACCAAAGAATTATTACAAAGATAACAGGTAACAGATAAACATTTGATAATGCTTGATTTAACAGTAAAACTTCAGCAGTTACACCATCTCAGGACAACTGGGGAATATCTGTAGAATCCTTGGATGTCTTATATTTTTGAAACATAAATATGAGGGGGCATACACTGTGCAAACAACTTCCCATTTAAAGCACCCCCTATTTATTAACCCCAAATTTCTTCAAATACAAACCCTGTATTTTTTTAAAAAAGAAATGAAAGCTAAACCTCACTTTATTGTGTTCCAACAACTTAATCCAGTGTTTCAATTTTTCAGTACTAGTTGCTTCAGAAAAATACATATGTTCTGATATAAATCAGTATTATTAATAGGAAGCCTCACTTGTCAATCTGTGATATGATAGGTTCTTATTAATGTTAGTTGCAGCTCACTAATAAATAGGCTCTATTTACACATACAGAGTCCTGGAAAGTCAATACAGCAGATTACTTGTTTAGATATTTTTATTTTTTACAGAAGTATTCAAGGTGTAACAAATGTGGTTTTTTGGTTGTATCAAAAAAGGTTTCTATTCTCCTACTGAACATTTGAGGGATTTTTGTGTTTGACACCTAATAGAGATCGTGACTGACAAATGCAAATCCTCCATACACTGAAGGGATAATGATCAAAGGGCTATCCTCAAGTGAGTACCAAGTAAATATGTTTGACAAGTATAATAGAAGTCAGACATATGGAGTGAAGTGCCTTTTGTATGGACTTGAAGGTAATTCAAATGCATTCCACCACTGTAATGAGTCCACTTGGCGTGTGTGTAGCCTCTCCCACTTCTACTTTGCAATCAGAACTGAAGACATCTGGCTTGCAGCTATCAATGCATACAACACAATGAGAACGTGAAAAGGGCAGACCCATGAGGGAGGCCAGAGCTCAGGAGACAACTATGCACATTTGCTCCCTGAGATGATGGAACTCAGATATCTGTCTTATTCAAAGTGATTACTTGTCAAAGGGGTGGGAAGAAAAAGGGAGAACAGCTAAAATTCAACTTCAACAGTGCCTCCTTTTAAATCAGAAAAGCAAGGGACTAAAAAAGGTAGGAGACCTAGAAAGAGGAGGGCGTGGGATGGAGGGGGAAGAATCATATAAACAGTGACAACAGAAAATGCTAATACATTTCTAAAGTTAGAACTGAACCAGATCCAGGTACAGCAGAACTTGAAAGAACACTGCTACACAGTGAACAAAGTAGCAAAAAAGACCCAAAAAACCAAAAACCTTTCAGTTACTTTGCATTCAAGAAGTAAAAGGCTGCAAATACAAACGATGTGCAAGGCCACAAGAATTTCTTTCACCTTATGTGCTGGCTTTTGACATCTTTGTTTCAAACTTCAAGGTTAATTAGACATTTCTGGAAAGCTCATCACAGATGAGGAGCAGCTGGGGAGAAGAGAACTATGCTGACATTTACCAGTGGTTACCATGGTCAGAGGACCACAGAACATGGTTGCTACTTTATTCTTCCTCTGCATAGTGAGCACTTACCAAGTAAACTTTGTGTGGTGCAGGAAATGTCAAGGTTTAGACAGGGCAATCAAGTTATATTGAATCTAATATTTACTAATAATTTGCATATGCATCTAACATACTATGACAGGCACTTTATAAATAATTGAGAATTAATTTTAAAACCAACCAAGACAAACAAATATGGCCAAAGGAGGAATAAGATAAGACCACATTTCCATTCTGACCTAAGGATTTTCATAGAGCTTAAAGGCTAATACAAAACCAACATACAACCCATGAACTCTGAAGCTGAATTTTGAAAAGACAACTTGACTGCTTTAGAAAACATAGTTTTAAAAAATAGGTTAGGACTGATCTCATAATCTATGTGCAGTTCCAGATTCAATCAAACAAAAAAAGGGAATTAATATGCCAAAATATAACTGTTTGCTGAGAACCACGATACCACTTTCCAATCAATAATGGAAAGAGGCTAGTTTAACCAGATTTCATAGCCCAATTACCCTCATCTACAATTCTCAGACTTTCTAAAAACCTTGCACGATATTTGAAAATCCATGAAGATGGTCTTTTCTCTGCTAGTGCTACTCTATTTCATTAAGATACCCAGTTACTGTGTGCTGGCCTATAACAATGCACATTTCTGCCAACTGAGAGCCATTCCCCTGCAATATGGAGTTTTAAAACAAGCTTGCAAATAACGTAATAGGGCTCTTACTCCCTCAGAACAGTCCCTTCAGAAAGCTAAATCTTTTGGATTCACTTTTGCAATTATTGCTGCCATTAGTAGGGCTTACAGCATTCATTTCAAATGAAAATGGAGGCTTGAGTTTTAAGGAAACCTCATTTCAGGTCAACAAAAAACCATCCCAAGAGCAGACAGTATTACTCCCCACTAATCAATGTCCATGTTCCTGTCAGGCAGCTACAAAGCTACATTCATGATTCCTTGATAAAGTGTTGTGAATTTTATCAAATACCATCTTGTAATCACATTGGGATTTTCTGTTTCCTTGGGAAATGTTCTGATCTAGAGATGTTGAGTTCCACTGTACTCTTCCATTTTTACACTTACACAGAAACAAACATTCATTGCTCTTCAAGCTTTCAACTTTTTGACTCATGATGTTTTCGCTACCAAATATAATTAGAACATGAAATTAACTATTTCATTCTTTAATGTATCAATATTCTCTTAATGGTTTAAACTGAGCTGTTGGGAGTCATCCCCGTTGTAGCTTAAGCTGTCTGTACTACATGTCAAAATATTACAACTGAACTGTTCACACAAGTCTGTGAATTACTGAGCTGAATGTATGTCCGTGTTAGTTACCTAAAACTCAGCTCTCTGAATGCTTTAGTTTTTCAGTCTTTAACCTCCTTTTCCCACATTACAAGAACATCAGACCATCTTTTTTGAGCTATCAGAAATCTCATGTTCTTCCCTCTCTTAAATTTTTTTGTGGTCTCTATTTATTAGCTGTTTCACAAAACTGTCTCCAGCATTTAGTCACTAAACTAAAATAATGGTATGCTGGACTGATTTCAACACTCCTCTTCCTATTAGGATTATGAGTTTTTCAGAAGCTGTCAAGGCATCCAGGAGTTTCAGTTCAGGTTTGTAAATTCTTCCAAAAACATATGGTCTTTCTAGATGCTTTATGTGTTTAGAATTTGAATATAGTCCAATACTGTAGACAGTGAAATTGAATTATTAAACTGGTATAGGCCATCTGAAACAAATACATTCACAATTATGCAGTATTTTTAAATTGCAAAGGCACTGAAACAGTTCTGAGCTGCTTACAAATAAGCCACCATGTAGGCAATGAGTCTGTGCATCATTTCCTCATCCTTCACAGTCTTTCTACCTGCTCCCAATTAAAAACTCTCAGATGAGTGCAGTATGTCTTAATGTATGTAAGTTACAAAGAAAAACGCATACCATGAGCTGATAAGTAATTAGTGAAAGATATTTAAGGGTCCACTGCTCTGTATAAAGAATTCAGTTTAAAACTCCCCTGTGTCTTCACCGCATGGCAGACAAAGTTGCCAAGACAGTCACTAAAAAGAACAAATGTGCAGTCCATGATCCAACCAACATTTGTCTAAGAATTCACAGCCTTGACGGTGAAGACATTGCTATACTGAGATTCACAAATCGTTGCACTTACTTTTCCCTCCCTTATTTTAAGGTATACATCACTTATGATGAAAGGTATCAGATTGAGTGCATTAGAAACTGATGTCCTCTGCCCACAGAAATGGTACCTCAGAAGCCACAATACAAGCTTTCACACAAGTCTGTCAGAATATTCAGAGTTTTTCTGATGGGCTACCTTTTACAGTGAGGAAATACATCGGTCTCTATACTGACTCAATCAGTAGTTCCAATTAAGTTCATTTATTGTGTTGACTGGGTTACATGGACAGCTGTTCCTTTGAAACTGGATGGAGGCCTCCAATTCATTTCACATAGGACACCAAATTGTCAGAGGGTAGTTACCAGCCTGTATCCTATTTGAAACAGTGACCTAGAAATGAACAGCTCTGCATCCTTCCCTTAGCCATCCAGTTTCCCCTCAAAAATATTTTAATCTGTCTTCATGTTAGGTTTGTTTAAATCTCCAATATTGAAGTTGAATTCCTTGAAGACTTGTATAAGAACAATTCCAATAGATACTGTGGTGAATCCGCAAGCCATTCCCAAAAAATCTACGACTCCTACATTACTCCATTCCCTGAAAAGGATGGCTGAAGCTAGCAGGACTAGGGTGGTAAACACAACGTAGTAGATGGCACCAAACACAGAGGAGTCAAAACACTCCAGTGCCTTATTGATGTATCTGAACTGAATGATAATGCTACATCCTAATACTGCCAGAAGTACCAGACAGAGGTACAGAGCCCTTTGACTTGATGGGTTATTGTGAAAGATATCTTGAGCAGCCAGCCCAATGCCTTTTGTGCTAGGAACAGTGAAACTGCCCAACAGAGAGCAAATACTGATGTAAACCATAATATTAGTAGGTCCATGAGCTGGAGCTATCCAGAAGATAAGCAGGAGAAGCATTAGCAGCACTATGCAGAGATAACCCACGAAAACTGGAAAACAAAAAGAAAACAAGAAAATATCAAGACGAGAACTCTTGGTCTTCTAAAGATTTTAGCAGGCAAATCATGTCCTGGCAGTGACTTTCAGGTATACATCACAATTAAGATTTGCTATTGAAGATACATCCAAATCACTGAGCATCCAGAAATATTGGCATCCACAACTGATGATGCTGTCATGTTCATTGGGAAAAACAAATAACCAAGTAGAAAATTACCCACTGAGACACATCTGAGATGGCTTTAAAAAAATCTTATTCTCTTTTCCATTAAGACTATACTCCTTAAAGTCTCCTATGGCAGACAGAAGGATAACACCTCATTCATAAACAGTTCATTAAAGCACAGTGTATGGATCCAGCAAAGAGCTTAAACATAAAGTTAGATCCCACTAAGGTGAGCACATGAGTAGGGACACTTAGAACAAACATGAGGTCGTATTATTTACATTATACCATCAGTACACATATAAGATCAGTGAAAGACATTTCACGTTTTAGAGTTTTAAAGAAATATATAGCCAATGCACTTTGTTCAGATTTAAATGGTAAATTGAGACCAAGGTATTTGTTTTCTTTTCCTTGTTTGCAGATTTTTTTAATAGCTGATGTTCTTAGGTTTGAGTTTCTCTCACTTAAAGCAAATACAAGAAAACCAGTAGTTGGTAGTTCAGCTCTTAAGCAAGAAAAATTAAAATGGGCCTGGAACATATTAGTACCAGTATGTTACTCCTCCAGTAGCTGGTGAGAAAGAACAGGCATTTCAGCATATGTCTCAACAGCCTATTTCTACATACCTTTATTGTGCAAGGAAATCTGGGAACATAACTGGTATTTAGTATTAGCTTCTAATTAAAAAAACATGGAGAAATAAAGGAGAGAAGAAAGACAGGGTTTTTTTGTTGTTGTTTTGTATAAAACAACTTAAATTGAGATCCTAGATTTATACTTTTCATCTCTAAATAGCAAGATACAGTTTTTCATAATGTTATAAAATTACAACTTCAGCTGGCCATTGTTCTGAGCTTGCTGTGCAGGATAATGTTTTCAAAAGTATCCATCTTTTCTTTTCTGCACATATGTCCCAACAAATATGACAACTTCTAAGAAGAGCAGGGCATAGTTTTCTTACACAAAACCTGTACTGGTTTGCCTCTGTCACGTCATGATTTCTTCCTAAGTCAATTTCCCTATCTGGTAGAAGTGGTAAGCCTCTTTCTCAAGCATGCTCCTGCTCAACCTCAGAAAACCATTATGAATTAATGAAAAAACAAACTACCTGGATTTGTAAGCTTCTCTTCTAGCTCAGCCTGAGTCGTTACACTTTCGGACTTCGGGGAATGGATAATGAGAACAACAGACCCAGCACAGCTCAACAAACATCCCAGCTTCCCAAGAATGTTCAGTTTCTCTTTCAGTAGGTAAGAAGCTAAGATGGACCTTTGAAAAGAGGAAGAAATACAGAAGTTTGACTACTTCCTGTTAATAATGTTCTAACAGTGCTGCACCATATGAATTTCCCTTTTAAAGGAATAGTGTAAAATGTTGGCAAATTCTCAAAATGTATTTCTGACTTATCTGAGGAAAGATTCATCCATTTGCAGTTTTACTCAATCCTTGACATCTCACCTTAGGAAAAAAAAACCCCAAAACAAGACACAAACCCCAACAAAACTCCTAGTCACACCACCTCAAAAAATAAAACCACAGCACCCCCTGAAACCCTCCCCCATCAAACAACCAAAACCCCCCAAACCAACATCTGATCCCTGAGGCAGACGTCTGCTCATTACCATTTTGGTGAGCTGTCACAAAGCCCCATTTTATAGGTGCTAAGTAGTCATGAGATAAAAGTGACCTTTGGTTACAAAGATACCAGGGCTCGGCTCAGACATGAAGCAAAAATATGTGGCCTAGGATAAAATAATAGGTGGTACTTAGAGCACCACCAGTGTGTTTCATAGTGACAGAACTAAAGACAGACATGAAACAATGCCACTACATTCTGAAGCAGATGACCAGTGCAGTCACAATTCACCAGGCAACAGAAAAATCTCAAGGCACTGCACAGCTATGTTTTCAAAGAACTGTCCTTTTTCACTGTAATAGTTTCACAACTGTAGTTCATCTATTCACAAAACATTAGTTACATACTAAACTCCTTAAACTCACTGCCTTTTCTGTGCCTCCCACAAATAAAACTTCTAAGAAGCTGGGGGCATGCATATGCAAGGAACTCCCTTGAGTTTTCCTCCTTGGAAAGAGGCCAGATCCAATGAAATGAAATCAGCATCAATAAACACATATGGGCTGTGGATAGCATGGTAAAGACTGGGAGACAGAAGGAAAGATCTACGTAGCAAGGGAACTGTGAACAAGAGAATAGGCAGAAAAGTCCAGAACCACAGAGAAGGGAGAAAAAAATGTTTATCTGTTCCAAATCATAGTGAGAGCTAAAAACCAGAAGAAACCCAGGAAAATCCTTCTTCACCACTGCCTATCCCCAGCCCAGCTTTCCTGAGAAAAACAGGAAGAGGTGACATTATAGCACATCATGAACAGCCACAAGTCTGATGTTTCTCAGTAGACCTCCAGTGAGCACTGAGTCCATCTGACATTTTATTAAGTAGTAATGACATCCAGATAAGAACAAGAAAAGCAAACTCTTACCCAAATGGAACGCCAAGAGCTCCCAAGGGCGTCACTAGCACAGTTGGGACTGCAGTGTAGGCCAAGAAATTCCCTATTTGACCCAGTGCCACTGCCAAGAGAACCAGAAATAAGCCTTTAAACCCCTTTGTAAAAATAAGTAATCAAAACTTGCCCAATACTGTTCGGGAAAGACTGACCTAACTGGAAAACAGATGTTATAATTTGCTTAGTTCTGTTAATTTTGCACATAAATAAGATGGTTGGAATTTTTCTATCGTTTTGTATTTGTTAATACAGGATTTTTATTTGCTACACAAGAGTATCCAAGTGGGCACAGCAAATAATCTCATTTGTAACTTCTCTTTGTTAAATATAATTAAAACTATGAATTAGAAGCACTCATGGATTATAATCTCAGTATTACACTCAAATATTTGTATGAGGAGGGGTAAAAGTACATATAATCCATGGATTCATCTTTAGAACGTGCATTCACGTAAAACAAATGTACATGATTATAGTTCCTAACAGCAGTGGTGCTCTTTTGGGGGGGGGAAATAAAGACAGTGCTGAGGAATCTTCTACTGAAACACTAGGCACATGCATAAGGGCTCTTCAATACGCAACATCAACTTTTCATAGCACTATGTAACAGCCAAAGTCATTCCTGACAACTGTAAAAAGAACCTGCCTGATAAGCCACAGTAACAGCCTCAACCTTATTTTTCTTTCCTCCAGTAAAAGCAAATTCCAACATATACCACAGTATTGCACATCACAGCTGTGAGAACAGTTCATGTGTTCAAGTTTTCAGTTAAAAAATAAAAGCTGGACAGTTTTGCAAGTGCTGGCAAGTTTATAATAGGTCAACATACTCGCATAGTTACTGGGTCTGTGGTAACTGGCAAAAAGCTTGAGATTGAGAAGAAATTACATACAGCTCAAATTTCCAGTTGCTTTTAAAAGCCATTATCAGCATTTAAAAACATTTCAAGAATCCAAGATGTCTTTATGCTCAGGCTGGCACTGCCCTCAACTATCAAATATCATTACTATCATCCAATTCTTTACATCTGCAAAGCACTCTGCAAACATTAATTAATTTACCAATTTAGCTCACATTATCAGTAGAGCTGAAGACCGGTGTAACCTACAGGAAATATGAAGGAGACAAACAAGCTTGCAAAACTGCCGAGTGTGGCAAAATTATACGAATTAAATTCACTGAGGATTTCTCTATGTGCAGGAATGAGACACAGAAATTGATGAGCAGCATTTCTAAGGCACATGAGACAGTGGTGGTCTCTCTGTCCTGGGAGCACAGTAACTCAGTTAATAGGCCTCAGGTTGTTTGGAGATCTGTGTTGCAACTCTGGCATTATCTTCAAGGCATCTGAAGGCATCGGGGCAGATCTTGGATGGAGAATAGTGCACAGCCAGCACTCTGCATTTCTGCAGGTTACATCCATTTCCAAATGACTCAGAAAAAAGGTTACTTTTTTTGGAGGTCGGGTGGTGTTGGAATTCTGGAAACTTAGATTTTAAGATGTTAGGGTTTCTTCTGAAGAAGAAAAGAAGATAAGAAAACCAACAAGGTGTCTTAACTTTCTGTTGGAAGAACTCTTTAACAGATGTCACCAACATCAATCCATAAAGTAGATCTCTGAAGCTTCAGTCAAACAGAACATATTGTAAGGCAACTGAACTTACTGGAGGTTTTCCATATCACCATGGAGTAGTAGTAACAGTCTCTTACCACCACAAATGACAGACCAGGACTACTTAACACCAATTAAAAAAGAATCTTGGTAATTGTTACCATCTACCTGACATTGAGGACCTTTGCTGCCAACCTATCCAGTCCTCTCTGAACAGAAATTCCTCATCAGATATGTCAGTGCTGTAAGTCAAGACATGACTATGACTTCAGTTCTCGAAGGCACACCAAGCTTTTAAGATGATAAACAAGTACCAGTACCCTCAAAGTTACTGCAAGACAAAATTTGATGCACAGTGGCATGTCTCCATTAGGAAGGAGACTGGGGTAGACTTGTACAGCAAAAGATATCTATTCTAGGCATGTCAGGGGGTTTATTTCAGACTAACTTCAGCCTGCTCCCACTAACTTAAAGTCTATTCAGCTCATATGCATTAAGTATGCTCCTAGAATTCATCTTCCAACCTAGTTTCATTTTGAAGACCAAGTCAGGAGCTCTAATTCTGGTATGAAGTGTGAAATACAGCCCAATCTGTGGTGATAAACAGGAGATACACTTCACAAGTGTACTCCCCACCTGTAATACAACACTAATGCAGATGCTTTCACGTTAAGAACCAGACGCATCTATGCTGCTATCAAAACCTGCACTGAAACTAATTAATTAGCCAATTAATTAGTTTAATGCTCATTGAAATACCTGTACACATGCTGTAATCACTCTTTTGACTACAGAGTAAGGAAAAGTCCCTTAGCAGATTCTGCAGCCCTTCCTTTGAAGTCTTCAGTAATCCAGTGGATCCCAGGGCCCCCAAACGGTTGGGCAGCATTATGCTGAGTCAGCATGCCAACACAGAAACACTTATTCACCATCTGAACAAATACCATGAGAACAAGTTGATAGAGTTTATGTGAGTTTTGTTAGTAATCAAAACTCCAAATTCTCTGCTTGAGAAAATGAGGTCAGCTGTTATCATTTCACCCAGATAACTGGGGGTATTGCTAATTCCACAAGTAACACCTTTCCCCGAACAGCACCTTTGTCTGCATCCCTTAGGTGACTACCTGGCCACCTGGCCCTTGCTATTGTTTTTTGTGACTGCTGCCATTCTGAGTCTATAATATCCACAAGCAATTCTTGCTCAGTTCCTCGGTAAAGCTACTGAGGTTTTGTTTTGAAATACCTTCACCTAGCTACTGGAAAAAAAAGCCAACTGATACCATTCCCTTCAGCGGTTTTGCCTTCATTCAATGCAGTCAGCTCTTTTAAGCATGAAATTGTTTTCTCTGATTCAGCAAGATAAGTCCTGTAATAAAACCTCCCTTTTTTTAACTCCTTCTGCTTTGAGATTACAGATGGGAGCCTCAGGAGTGATAAATAGTGCACAGATTTATTTCTACTTAGGCAGTAGTGATCCTGTCAGGGAAGGAAGCTGTCAAAGAACTACTTAAACTCAGTTTCAATCAGCTGAGGACTCTTCTTCTGAAGCTCTGTTGGCTTCTACACTTGCTGTGAACTTTGTCCTTCAGTGGAGTCTATTGGTTTTCATTCCTTTTGCATTCCTTTTTAAGACAACAAAACCAAAAATCAGAGACTTACCTTGCTGCCACAAAACCAGGGGCATAACTGGACTCATATACTTCTCAGAAACAGCATCAGAACTTTCCAAATACTTCACAAAAGGCTGGCTAGAGTCTAAAAGTGGGTATGAGTCTAAGCTTGTGGGTGGAACTAGGGGTGATGAGTAAGAGGAGAAACCTAGTTGGTCCCCAAGCTCCAGATTCACATCAGAGAATGAACTTGGTGTTAACAGAGTTACTAAGATATTAAGGGTAAAATTACACTGAGCTCATATCAGCACCACAAAAGGCTTTGCATTGATCTTGCAGATTAAAAGCAAAACTGAAACTGTATCAGTTGAACTAGAAACTAAAAGAGGTTGTGTTTTTTTGGCTTTTTTTTTAATTGAGATTGGTTAAATGCTTTCTGATCTAAAACATAACATGTGCTCAGTGAACCCTTTTGTGCAGAGCAACAATTTTCAATTCAGCTTTGACTTTTATTAAAAACTGAGCTGGCCAGTGCAATACAGAGACAAAAACCATGCAGGAACCCAGAGTCAGAGCAGTGTGTGGCTGCCAAGGGCTGCAAGTACCAAATGGTTTGGAAATGTGGAAAGGCATCTGACTCATGTTTGTCCCAGCTCTTTGCCTTTCCAAACATCACCAGGCATGGTAGCCATGGCAAGAGTTTACTAGGGATATTTCTAGGGATGGGAATTTCTTGACAAGGGAGTGTGAGATTCATGCTGAAAAACCATATTTCCTGATGTTTCTTATCAGTATGTAAGCAAAGCTCTATTAAAAAAAAAAAAAAGTTTTTAAGATACTTACTTGCAATAGTGCCCGACCACCATACTATATCAGTTAAGTACGAAGTACCTGGAAATATAGGAAAATGTATTAGAAAAATATGAAATCACAATATTGGAACTATGAAACAACAGTCTCAGTATTAAGGACCTTCATCTTAAACCTATTCTTCAAAGCAACTGAACGTGAGATTAAAAAGAAAATAAAAAAGAACAGTTTTGGATTTGGCTTATGTTTCCAAGTAAGACCTTCTTAAGACAATGTGTTAGTCAGAAATTCTTGTTTCCAGCTTGAAGTACCTATGTGACACTAATGCAGTATTGTGTAGAAAAGCATCCAAAATATCACCAAATGCTTCTGAGGGTGACATTTAAACATACAAATTAAAACTACTTCTAGGAGAACTGTAAACCTATGGAAACAGAACATGATTTGGCTCAGTTAGTTTGCTAATACAACCTCAGTGAAATTGTATTGGAAAAATTGTAGCTGAGAAATTGTTTGGCACACAGGTTTGGCAGGACCATAATGTCGCCCAATCCTCCTGCATTTAAGCATTGGAAAGTGCCACAACTGAAGCCTCTCAATTCCTGACATAGTGCCCTGTTTCACAGAGGAGTAGAAACTCTGCATCGTTCTTAGTGCCTCTCAGATTGGAGGATGATTATTTTCACTGTCAAATTAGAAGCTCTTGCCTTGGGATAGGCACAGGTGGAGCCTGTGCACCACAGAAGTTCTGCTTCTGTAGAACATCGAGGCTCATGACCACTTCCTAAACTAAAGCATGGCCTTCTCTGAGCACAACCTTGGCATCAAGTTACACTCCTGTGTTTTGCTCCTCTTTCTAGCAATACAGCTCTTCATTTGGGAAGATGCCCTCTCAAAAGCTGCTGGAGTAGTAGGCGATATTGTACCTACTCTGAAATCCCAAATGGAAGAAAAACACAGTTATCACTAACTCTGGAGACATATAAAGTATTAAGCACTTGGAAATCATACTATACAATTGAAAAGAGATGAAATATGACTAATGAGAATGGCCAGCTTTAGAGTGGGCGTAGAAATTTTTTTGCCTTTTGTTATTACATATAAAATAAAAACACTGTTGGGGGCAGAAATTATAGAAAATATTGACACAAGTAAGGTAACTTCGCAAAATATTTGGCACCCACTGCTGTTTCTAACTAGACAAGGATTGCTAATTACATCAATACTGTATTATTGATTCAAGAGAGAAGACAGAAGAGACTTGAAGTGCCTCCTTGTTAATTATACAACACCTGCTGAAGACAATGGAAAAAAGTCATCATTTGACACTGGCCATCTCAGACTCACAGCTCCAACTAGATTCAAGGCAGAACCCTACTGCTTCATAACACTAAATAGAGAGAAACCTGGGGTATTTTCCTGGATGCCTCCTCACTGAGCATGCCAATAGAAAGAACTACAAAATGCTCAGCAAGATGCACAAACACCAGCAATATCTTCAAAACAGGAAGTTTTACAGCTACTAGCACTGAGAAAGCAGGCACACGCCCATCACTCACTTAACCCAGTGCTCCACTGAAAGCTTTTCAGGAGTAAGTACACTCAAAATGGAAACTTCTTCCAGCTGCATTGGCATGCAAAATTATTTTTCTCTTGTGTTTTCTCGTTGTTCCCCCCCCCCCCCAAAAAA